>JBBPBX010025166.1:16519-39117 GCA_038048925.1 Garcialebias charrua | reverse complement strand
AGCTGGGACAGACGAGGACTCGTCCTCAGCTGGGACAGACGAGGACTCGTCCTCAGCTGGGACAGACGAGGACGCGTCCTCAGCTGGGACAGACGAGGACACGTCCTCAGCTGGAATCCATCATGACATCGTAACGAATCTGCAGCACTGGCCTTTAACACGAAGAGCAACATGTGGACAGAAGACCTGACAAGGTCTGGGAGACTGGGGGACACCTTCGGTCCACACGGGGGTCCAGGAGGTGCAGCCCCTGGTCTGAGGTCTTCTGGACCTTCTTAGAACTTGTTATTTATGAGTAGCATTGCACATGAAGGGAAAAAAACACAAACTACTCATTTTATGAACGTTTTCATTTTGATGCAGTTTTATTTCCAGCAGCGTCTTCGGTATGTTGACTTTAAAGATTGAAGCAACGCTGCCACATCTGAACCAACTGAAGCAACGCTGCCACATCTGAACCCAACTGAAGCAACGCTGCCACATCTAAACCAACTGAAGCAACGCTGCCACATCTAAACCAACTGAAGCAACGCTGCCACATCTAAACCAACTGAAGCAACGCTGCCACATCTAAACCAACTGAAGCAACGCTGCCACATCTAAACCAACTGAAGCAACGCTGCCACATCTAAACCAACTGAAGCAACGCTGCCACATCTAAACCAACTGAAGCAACGCTGCCACATCTAAACCAACTGAAGCAACGCTGCCACATCTGAACCAACTGAAGCAACGCTGCCACATCTAAACCAACTGAAGCAACGCTGCCACATCTGAACCAACTGAAGCAACGCTGCCACATCTAAACCAACTGAAGCAACGCTGCCACATCTGAACCCAACTGAAGCAACGCTGCCACATCTAAACCAACTGAAGCAACGCTGCCACATCTGAACCAACTGAAGCAACGCTGCCACATCTAAACCAACTGAAGCAACGCTGCCACATCTAAACCAACTGAAGCAACGCTGCCACATCTAAACCAACTGAAGCAACGCTGCCACATCTAAACCAACTGAAGCAACGCTGCCACATCTAAACCAACTGAAGCAACGCTGCCACATCTAAACCAACTGAAGCAACGCTGCCACATCTAAACCAACTGAAGCAACGCTGCCACATCTAAACCAACTGAAGCAACGCTGCCACATCTGAAA
Source organism: Garcialebias charrua (assembly GCA_038048925.1). Lineage (NCBI taxonomy): Eukaryota > Metazoa > Chordata > Actinopteri > Cyprinodontiformes > Rivulidae > Garcialebias > Garcialebias charrua. The sequence goes on along the minus strand of JBBPBX010025166.1, from coordinate 37,960 downwards.
CCAACTGAAGCAACGCTGCCACATCTAAACCAACTGAAGCAACGCTGCCACATCTAAACCAACTGAAGCAACGCTGCCACATCTAAACCAACTGAAGCAACGCTGCCACATCTAAACCCAACTGAAGCAACGCTGCCACATCTAAACCAACTGAAGCAACGCTGCCACATCTAAACCCAACTGAAGCAACGCTGCCACATCTAAACCAACTGAAGCAACGCTGCCACATCTAAACCCAACTGAAGCAACGCTGCCACATCTAAACCAACTGAAGCAACGCTGCCACATCTAAACCCAACTGAAGCAACGCTGCCACATCTAAACCCAACTGAAGCAACGCTGCCACATCTAAACCAACTGAAGCAACGCTGCCACATCTAAACCAACTGAAGCAACGCTGCCACATCTAAACCAAACTGAAGCAACGCTGCCACATCTAAACCCAACTGAAGCAACGCTGCCACATCTAAACCAACTGAAGCAACGCTGCCACATCTAAACCAAATGAAGCAACGCTGCCACATCTAAACCAAAATGAAGCAACGCTGCCACATCTAAACCCAACTGAAGCAACGCTGCCACATCTAAACCCAACTGAAGCAACGCTGCCACATCTAAACCAAACTGAAGCAACGCTGCCACATCTAAACCCAACTGAAGCAACGCTGCCACATCTAAACCAAAATGAAGCAACGCTGCCAAATCTAAACCAAAATGAAGCAACGCTGCCACATCTAAACCCAACTGAAGCAACGCTGCCACATCTAAACCAACTGAAGCAACGTTGCCACATCTAAACCAAAATGAAGCAACGCTACCACATCTAAACCCAACTGAAGCAACGCTGCCACATCTGAACCAACTGAAGCAACGCTGCCACATCTAAACCAAAATGAAGCAACGCTGCCACATCTAAACCCAACTGAAGCAACGTTGCCACATCTAAACCAACTGAAACAACGCTGCCACATCTGAACCCAACTGAAGCAATGCTGCCACATCTAAACCAACTGAAGCAACATTGCCACATCTAAACCAAAATGAAGCAACGCTGCTACATCTAAACCCAACTGAAGCAACGCTGCCACATCTAAACCCAACTGAAGCAACGCTGCCACATCTAAACCAAACTGAAGCAACGCTGCCACATCTAAACCCAACTGAAGCAACGCTGCCACATCTAAACCAAACTGAAGCAACGCTGCCACATCTAAACCAAACTGAAGCAACGCTGCCACATCTAAACCAACTGAAGCAACGCTGCCACATCTAAACCAACTGAAGCAACGCTGCCACATCTAAACCAACTGAAGCAACGCTGCCACATCTGAACCAACTGAAGCAACGCTGCCACATCTAAACCAACTGAAGCAACGCTGCCACATCTAAACCAACTGAAGCAACGCTGCCACATCTAAACCAACTGAAGCAACGCTGCCACATCTAAACCAACTGAAGCAACGCTGCCACATCTAAACCAACTGAAGCAACGCTGCCACATCTAAACCAACTGAAGCAACGCTGCCACATCTAAACCAACTGAAGCAACGCTGCCACATCTAAACCAACTGAAGCAACGCTGCCACATCTAAACCAACTGAAGCAACGCTGCCACATCTAAACCAACTGAAGCAACGCTGCCACATCTAAACCAACTGAAGCAACGCTGCCACATCTAAACCAACTGAAGCAACGCTGCCACATCTAAACCAAAATGAAGCAACGCTGCCACATCTAAACCCAACTGAAGCAACGCTGCCACATCCGAACCAACTGAAGCAACATTGCCACATCTAAACCCAACTGAAGCAACGCTGCCACATCTAAACCAACTGAAGCAACATTGCCACATCTAAACCAACTGAAGCAACATTGCCACATCTAAACCAAAATGAAGCAACGCTGCCACATCTAAACCCAACTGAAGCAACATTGCCATATCTAAACCAACTGAAGCAACATTGCCACATCTAAACCCAACTGAAGCAACGCTGCCACATCTAAAACAACTGAAGCAACGCTGCCACATCTGAACCAAACTGAAGCAACGCTGCAACATCTGAACCCAACTGAAGCAACGCTGCCACATCTGAACCCAACTGAAGCAACGATGCCACATCTAAACCCAACTGAAGCAACGCTGCCACATCTAAACCCAACTGAAGCAACTTTGCCACATCTAAACCAAACTGAAGCAACGTTGCCACATCTAAACCAAACTGAAGCAACGTTGCCACATCTAAACCAAACTGAAGCAACGTTGCCACATCCAAACCAAACTGAAGCAACGTTGCCACATCCAAACCAAACTGAAGCAACGTTGCCACATCCAAACCAAACTGAAGCAACGTTGCCACATCCAAACCAAACTGAAGCAACGCTGCCACATCTAAACCCAACTGAAGCAACGTTGCCACATCTAAACCAAACTGAAGCAAAGTTGCCACATCTAAACCAAACTGAAGCAACGTTTCCACATCTAAACCAAACTGAAGCAACGTTGCCACATCTAAACCAAACTGAAGCAACGTTGCCACATCTAAACCAAACTGAAGCAACGTTGCCATATCTAAACCAAACTGAAGCAACGTTGCCACATCTGAACCCAACTGAAGCAACGCTGCCACATCTAAACCAAACTGAAGCAACGTTTCCACATCTAAAGCAAACTGAAGCAACGTTTCCACATCTAAAGCAAACTGAAGCAACGTTTCCACATCTAAAGCAAACTGAAGCAACGTTTCCACATCTAAACCAAACTGAAGCAACGCTGCCACATCTGAACCCAACTGAAGCAACGGTGCCACATCTAAACCCAACTGAAGCAACGCTGCCACATCCAAACCAAACTGAAGCAACGCTGCCACATCCAAACCAAACTGAAGCAACGCTGCCACATCCAAACCAAACTGAAGCAACGCTGCCACATCTAAACCCAACTGAAGCAACGTTGCCACATCTAAACCAAACTGAAGCAAAGTTGCCACATCTAAACCAAACTGAAGCAACGTTTCCACATCTAAACCAAACTGAAGCAACGTTTCCACATCTAAACCAAACTGAAGCAACGTTTCCACATCTAAACCAAACTGAAGCAACGTTGCCACATCTAAACCAAACTGAAGCAACGTTGCCACATCTAAACCAACTGAAGCAACATTGCCACATCTAAACCCAACTGAAGCAACGTTGCCACATCTAAACCCAACTGAAGCAATGCTGCCACATCTAAACCCAACTGAAGCAACGCTGCCACATCTACAGTAAACCAAACTGAAGCAACGTTGCCATATCTAAGCCAAACTGAAGCAAAGTTGCCACATCTAAACCAAACTGAAGCAACGTTTCCACATCTAAACCAAACTGAAGCAACGTTTCCACATCTAAACCAAACTGAAGCAACGTTTCCACATCTAAACCAAACTGAAGCAACGTTGCCACATCTAAACCAAACTGAAGCAACGTTGCCACATCTAAACCAAACTGAAGCAACGTTTCCACATCTAAACCAAACTGAAGCAACGCTGCCACATCTAAACCCAACTGAAGCAACGCTACCACATCTAAACCCAACTGAAGCAACGCTGCCTCGTAACTGAAGCAACGTTGCCACATCTAAACCCAACTGAAGCAACGTTGCCACATCTAAACCAAACTGAAGCAACGCTGCCACATCTAAACCCAACTGAAGCAACGCTGCCTCATAACTGAAGCAACGTTGCCACATCTAAACCCAACTGAAGCAACGCTGCCTCATAACTGAAGCAACGCTGCCACATCTAAACCCAACTGAAGCAACGCTGCCTCATAACTGAAGCAACGCTGCCACATCTAAACCAAACTGAAGCAACGCTGCCACATCTAAACCCAACTGAAGCAACGCTGCCCCATAACTGAAGCAATGTTGCCACATCTAAACCCAACTGAAGCAACGCTGCCTCATAACTGAAGCAACGTTGCCACATCTAAACCCAACTGAAGCAACGCTACCACATCTAAACCCAACTGAAGCAACGCTGCCTCATAACTGAAGCAACGTTGCCACATCTAAACCCAACTGAAGCAACGCTGCCACATCTAAACCCAACTGAAGCAACGCTGCCACATCTAAACCCAACTGAAGCAACGCTGCCTCATATCTGAAGCAACGTTGCCACATCTAAACCCAACTGAAGCAACGCCGCCACATCTAAACCCAACTGAAGCAACGCTGCCTCATAACTGAAGCAACACTGCCACATCTGAACCAAACTGAAGCAACGTTGCCACATCTAAACCAAACTGAAGCAACGCTGCCACATCTAAACCAAACTGAAGCAACGCTGCCACATCTAAAACCAACTGAAGCAACGCTGCCACATCTAAAACAAACCTGTGGTCCAAAGCAGGTCCGTGTGGTTCAGAGTCAGAGTACTTTTATTAACATTGCACAAGTTTGCACCAGTACAGCGTGAATATGTACGCACAGTCATCCGGAAGGGGATGAGTGTGTGAAGCTGCTGCTATCAGACCACATGAGAGATCACAGAACAGTAATTTACTTCATATTCCTCGGACCAAATTGAAGACCATGGGAGACCGAGCATTCTGTGTGGCTGCCCCCCGCCTGTGGAACTCCCTCCCTGACGACCTGAGAGCTCCACAGTCACTGGTTGACTTTAAAAGCAGCATAAAGACCTTTCTTTTTAAGCAAGCCTATTCTGCCTCCACATGATTTTATCTTTGATCTTAGCTGATATCATTATTGATTTTACTTGATTTTATCACTTGTTTTATTTTATTTATTTTTTAAGCAAGCCTAATCTGCATCCACATGATTTTATCTTTGATCTTAGTCGATATTATTATTGATTTTATTTGATTTTATCACTTGTTTTATTTTGGGCGGCCGTGGTGTAGTGGTAATGGCAGTCGACCCCTGATCGGAAGGTTGGAGGTTCGAATCCCGCATCCGCCCACCATGTGTCGTTGTGTCCCTGGGCAAGACACTTAACCCCGAGTTGCTCCCGGTAGGTCTGGATGGCGCCTTGCAAGGCAGGCTACCACTACCGGTGTATGAATGTCTGAATGAATGGGTGGATGGCTGGTATTGTAAAGCGCTTTGGGGCTCCTCACAGGGGGCTGGAAAGCGCTATATAAATAAGCTCCATTTACCATTTGATCTTTGCTTTGTTACACTTTGTAGCACTTTGAGATTTTTATTAATGAAAAGTGCATTATAAATGGAATTCATTATTATTATTAGATCATATCACATTATGTTCTTCAGCGCGGCCTCTCCCATCCGTATCGGGATGAAGGTCAAAGGTGTGAAAACAAGGAAAGAACCATGAGGGTCACAGCGTTGGTATTAAAAAAAGATGTATCACATCTTGTCTTTCATGACACCATATGAGACAGAAAAAACTATACCAGAAGCACATTTAAGACAATCACATGTTGCATTTTGAGACTGAGGCAATGAGATTTCTGTCCATGAGACATTCCAGATAGCAAACAGTTCTGAGATGAAACCAGCCGGCCTCCGATAACGCTCATAGAAAAGTTCTCCGGGGGGGATAGTGCAGCGGTTTGCCTCAGCAAAACATGTCTCAGGAGAAATTTGACATCCAGCCTTTTCCAAGGCTGTTTAGGGTAATTCAGATAAGGATTACAAATATTTTTCACTTCAGGCAGACAGTATAATTTCCTTCAGCCTTGAGTCCTGCTGGGCAACTCTGATATGGTCCAATTCGGGACTTTTTCCACTGATCCAAGCTGTGGCCCTTAGATGTTGACCAACAGCGTCCAGAGTCCCAATCCGAGCGGATGATCTGCGATCCTCAGAGATCGTGTTCACCTTCCGGATTAGCTCGTAAACAGCTGATTTCCGAGGTCACGGCGCAGATCAGATCGGGTGCTCCAGCATTAGGTCCTGCTGAATCTCTCCCTCATTTGCCGATAGGCCAGTGCTCCACAAAACGCCAAAAAAAGCAAAGCGCTGCCATCGTAATCCAATTTAATCCAGATTCTTCACATTCCCTCAGAGCACACAGAGAGCGAGACGCTCACCATTCCATCGAATCCATGGCGTATCCTCTCGTTTCATCTGCGGGGATGGGCCGGCTCCCCCGTGCCTTGCCTTTTGTTGAAATCTTCAGTAGAGTTGATTTCCCATACCACCCAATTCATCTTAATCTTTGTTCGAGGTGCTTCATGAGAAGCTGCAGACAAGACAAGAAGCCGCAGCAAGGGAGGACGGGGGAGGAAAAGACAGAAGCGACTGCCTCCTTCAGATGCCAGAACAGACTGGTCCGTTCATAAAGAAAATGTGTAATTCAGAGCAGTGAAGACTCAGACCTGGGTCTGAGGGCCACGGAGCAGAAGTACACACATAATTCTATCATTCCAGAGAAGAAATACGTGTTTGTATCGTGCACGGAGCTCCGCAGCTGCACTGCTGAACTCAGCGGGTCGTCAGTGTTCATTAAACCTCAGAGTTCAGGTGCAGTCATCGTTTCTGACCACAGTCCCACTGGTTTCCACAGCAGAAAAATTAAATGATCACTCTCTGCTGATCAGCGGATTCTCTCGTCTTGGAGGACGACTGCGTCTGGAGAACTCTTCAGGCTCATTTCTTTCATCAGAAGTTCTCTTTACAAACTCCACTGCTTTCATCAGTGAGCTTGTTTGGTTGTGGTCAAACTAACTTTCGTCACAACACTCGGGCCCTGTTCGCACGACCGGACACACTAGAGCTGCATTCAAGCACAAAAGATCCGCCCTGACCAGGCCCCGCCCTGACCCCGCCCTGGCCCCAGCCATCATGTCCAAACCCCAAAAAACAATGACATTTTTAAATAAGCTTTGACTGCTTGTAGTTCTTAACAGTCGGCGTACGTGCGCGGCTGAATAAAGGTGCAGAGGATCAGAGCTGAGGGGCTGTTTGATGCCCTCATGGGCATCAAGGAGCATTAAATCCCTGTTTCTGCTGCACTCTGCATTATTCAGACATGGACCCTGCTCTGACATGTCTGCTTGGAGATCTCTCCTGTTTGGGTCATCGGCCGCGCGCATCCTCTGAGTGCATCGGCTGAATGAGCGATGGATCTCTTCCTGGCAGTACAGTCTATCTGAAGCTTAACTGAACTTTTTAACTCTTTCAGGGCCGGTCAGCTCACGGTCAAATGGCCGCGTGCGGCTGGCGGATGTATAGCAAGATGTGTTACCATATAGTTGGATCGTCTGTTAATGCAATCAAAAGCCCGACACCGCCCCGGCTCGCACATTATTATAGCCCAGCCTGACCCAGATTAGGGCTGGACCAGGATCCGGGTTTGGGTTAGAAATGACAGCTCTACAACACAACTCGTAGGCAAAACAGTCGCTTTTCAGCTGCGTTTTGGCTGTTTGTGCTCATGACTACAGCAGCCGTTTTAAAGACTTTTGAGTCGTGGTCTCAGAGGAGTTTCTGGAAATGCCTGGCATCGGAGTGAAATGAGTGAGTGCACTGCAAATGGCGGCGGTCAGTAGTTTATCTGTAGTTGAACAACAGGAACGCTGGAGGACAGAAGAGTGCCGTTTGTCCTCGTCCTCGATCCAAACCAACGTTACTGTAGTCATCACTTTGAACAGAACTGCTGGAAATGAAACTGAGGTGAACACGTTGCTGCAATCCAAACATCACAGTGCCACCTAGTGACCTGGCATGGGAAGGACAGCGAGCGCCGTGGTACATTAGATGGGTCACGTGTAAACTGGACCTCAGAGCGTTTACTTCCCCCATGATCAACATAAAAAAGTTACTTTTATCTGTCAACGCTCTGCTACAGTTAGCATAACTGAGCAAGTTTCATATGCTCCACTTCTTCTTCTGCTGTGTTTTCAGACCACGGACGACTCCTGCGCAGACAGACGCAGCTTTTCGTGCCAACAGGACGTTTAGCTCAACGTTGCAGACAAAAAGTCACTAATTAAAGTAAAGTTTACTGTATTCTGTGTCGCCATACATTGAACAGTCATCTGAAGGCTTGAGTTTAGAATACAAACAACTTCCAGAACCCCCTCCCAAAGAGGTTCTCCTCAGATCTGAACCGATCTCAGGACTGAACAGTTTTTGAAAAGCTGGAAACGCTGATGAATAAAAAGACGGCCCTGTTTCAGCAGCGAACGGAGCCTTGGGCGTCCGTCAGAAACCATCTCAGCAGCAGGTTATAACGCAGAAGTACCTGCCACAGAGGACCCTCCAGCCCCCCAGCAGGAACCAGCCGAGGCCTCGGTGCCTCTGACCCGCCCGGGCCCGGGGCAGAGTCTGGTAGTCGCTCTCATCGTTCTCGAAGCCTTCCTCCGACATCATCAGAGGCATCTCGTCCAGGCTGGAGGGCTCATCTTCTGAAGAGAACCTGAAACCAGACGAGAAATATAAGAGTCTAAAATATTTGAATACAGGTAGTCCTCAACTTACGGCGGTCTCTACTTACGGCAATTCGGTGTTACAAACGCATCTTATTAATAAATTTTTTTTTTAATTAATTTGAAAAAAATTAGAACAATCTTATTTATGTGTTTAAATGTTGATTTTATGTGTACAGCACTTTGTTACAGCTGTGGTTGTTTTATATGGCTTTATAAATAAAGTATTATTATTATTATTTAGAAGCCGATTTACGCAGTTTCCGACATTTTGTCAGTTTTCGTCAGTGTGCGCCAGTTTTTGGTTAGCTTCGGTTAGCTCCGGCCTCGACAGCCGGCTTTGGACGGACTGTGTGCCCGATCAGAGGTTGCCTCATACGGATAAATGAGCTGGAAACGCTCGGTGAACTCTGTGGACGTCTTAGGCGGAGGAACGGCCTCGCGGCCTCGGATGTTGATGGGAGCTAACATGCTAACGCCTGCCCCACCGGGGACACTGAGCCGACGGGCAGCGGAGATGCTTGCTGCGGCCGGGAGCTCGCCTCGATGCTCCGCCTGGCAGCCTCAGATGTTGGTGGGAGCCGGAGCTAACATGCTAACGCCAGCCCCACCGGGGACATGGAGCCAAAGGGCGGTGGAGAGGACTGCAGCGGCCGGGAGCTAACATGTTAACGCAGAGAAACAGCTTCACCAGCTCCCAGTAAGTTATTAACTCTTTTTCCCTTCATTATGGCTCCAAATGTATGGAGCTAACATGCAGTTACAAACAGTTTGGACCGCGTGAAGCAGCTGGAAGCTGCAGAGCTCGGACGTGCAACGAGCTAACATGCTAACAGACATGCTAACTATTTTTTTCCTTCATTATGGCTCCAAATGTACGTACAGCACTTTGTTGCAGCTGTGTTTTTTTAAATGGCTTTATAAATAAAGTATAATTGTTATTTTTATGTTTTAGTTCAATTTTTAGTGTATTTGCGATCGCTGCCAACGCGCAGCCGGCAAAAATTAAACGAGCGGACCACAGGCGGAAGGACCGGGTTCGACGGGACCCTCTTCCGGCGCGATGGAGCGGAGCTTCAACTGTACAGCCTTGCAGCAGCCTCGCAGCAGGCTCGCAGCAAGAGGACCTTCTCCTTACAGATTAATTTACGGGAGACACTTGGTGAACTTTGTGTTGTCTTCACTGGAACAGCGATAACTCCCAAAATCTCATCGCGTGCAACGAGCGGAGCTGGCGAAAACCGGAAGAGGAACAAGCTAACATTAGCTTCGGATTCGGGTGGTCTAATGCTAAAAGGAGCAGCAAACTGCGGCGCGCTCAGACGGGTTTCGGTAAGTTATCTTAAGCTAACACTAACAGTAAGTCAAATGAGTAATAAAAAAAGAGCTAATTTTAAAACAACAACACATTACAGATACTGGCTGTTACAGAGGGCGTGAACAGATCGTTGAAGGGCGTGGACTTCAAGAAACCGGTCGTTCAAAACGAAAGTTAAAAATGGCAGAATTAAAAAGGGTATAATTGATTATCTAATAATTATTTTGTGCATTAAATTGAAGGAATAGGGTCTGGATATCCCACAGAAATACCTTAAAAATTTAAAAAATACATCTGAGGTCCCCTTTAAAGTCATAATTACGAGAATAAAAGTCATAATTATGAGTTTTATTCTTGTAATTATGACTTTAAAAGTTGTAATTATGACTTTCATTCTCGTAATTATGACTTTAAAACTCAGTTATGACTTCCTGTTGGGCTTTCATTTCGTAGCGGAAATGGGCTTCGATACTAAATGCTATATAAAGTGGCGATGAAAAGATGTATACATTACATACCTTTTTTTTTTTTTTAAAGAATTGATGTTTGAAGGCAGAGGGACACACATTGAATGAATGAATCCATGTGCTATGCAGGAAAACTACCGGTGTCTGACAGGAAGTTGCATCCCTGTAGAGTCTGGTGTCCGGCAAGTGACAAACCTCGAAATTAAATTTGAAAAGTCGAAATTATAACTTTAAAACTCAAAATTATGACTTTTATTCTTGTAATTATGACATTAAAAGTCTAAATCATTATTTTAAAAGACAAAATTATGTCTTTTATTCTCATAATTATGACTTTAAAACTCGAAAATATGACTTTCTGTTGGGCCTTCATTTTTTTTCTTTCATGACAGAAATGTGCTTCCATACTTTTCTAAAGGAAATAACTGATACTGCATTTTTTTTTTTTTTAAATTGGGTCCTAAACAATTAAATAACAATAACTGGGCAGAGATGAGTGATTCTGGCATATAAGCACGTCACCCATCAAACCACAATATGCAAGTGGATAAAACAACAAGGCAACACAAGTTTTACAATTTTGTGAATAAAAACGAGAAGTTGCTTGCTTTAATTGTGAAATTAGAATGTAATTTAGTCCTAACATTTAATATCTAAGTAATAAATTTGCTTAAACTGATGTAAGCAAAATAAATATTAGAATGTAATTTAGTCCTAACATTTAATATCTAAGTAATAAATTTGCTTAAACTGATGTAAGCAAAATAAATATTTAACATTTTTAGCTTTTTTATACTCTAACCAAACATTATTAACATAAATGTAATTTCAGCAAATCTTTATAAGTGCATTTGGATTGTGCTTCAGCACACGGACCTTTTACAGATGCCAAAAACATCTAAGCTGCTAAAGGTCTTGTTCAGTTAACATATTTTATTAATTGTTGCCTTTCAGCTATTAAAAAATAAGCATTTAATTTGTTGTAGTGCAGAAGTAATGAAACACAAGGGGAAGAAACTAATGTTTCATTTAGGCAGTTTTTTATGCTTTGTGTTGAAGTGTGGTAAAGTGTGACTGTTTATTTTATAGAGCAAAAACTACAAGAGCATTTAAAGACACTAATGTTAAAATTGTTTCATAATTTCTATGTTATTTACATTTTGAATTCATTTTTACAGAAATTGTTTTGTGGTAAATTTTCTTCAAAGGGTACTTAAATTGGTTATATGGTTAAAAAACGACATTTCCTTTGGGGATTAAAAACTGTTATATTTATATAATGTTTGTCTTAATTGAAACATGGTTGTTTTTGTTTGACTGAATTATTTTTCACAGTAAGAGGTGTGACCTTATTTTTGACTGCTGTTAACTAACCCAAGCTTTTACAAATTTAAAATATCACTTTTATATTTGTTGTTGTGAAACGTCAACCTTTGACAAAGGTTTTACCTTTCACCTTGAATGTGATTGACTTGAAAAGACATAATCACTTCTCTTGATTAGATAATTTGCAAAATGCCTCCTCCCATTTTATAACTTTTTATACTGTAGGAAAGAAAATGGCAAATTGTATGTTTTATTTAAAGATCTAACACAAATAATATATTGCCATATATGTTAAATACATTATTTTTTGCTACTTTACCACTGGTAAATAGATTTTTTTTAATGTTCTTTAAAGAAACCTCACAGTGATCATTACATTTTTGAAAATACATTTTGTTGGCCTGTATCCCATGAGCCTTTGTGCCAGTTGATGGTTTTCCTTTGATTTGTATTTGATGAGTGTATTTCTAGCTTACGGTACTGGGATTGTCAAAATGAAGCTTTAACATAGACTTTACTTGTAAAAAAAAAAAACTGTAAATTTTTTTTTATGAACCTGATCTTTTTTTTAGTTATTTAAAACAGAAAGTATGTCAGATTGTTTAATAAATAGTGGCTGGGTGATAAATTTGTCTGCATTTTATTCGTCACAACAGTGGCTTAATGAACATAAGTTTGGCTACTTAATGTTCTGTTTCTTTTGTTATGTCATAAATGCCCACACAAATGCAAGTAGCAAATGCAAGTGATGCTTTAGCATTTTATATAAATTACCAAGTTTTAAAAAATATTTTGCCCTGCTATGTTTCCTCAGTTTTGCTAATCTTAGCTTTTAGCTCAATGCTAATGTTTAAATGCTAACACACAGGGCTGCTGATGTGGCTACAAACTACACTGAACAAAAATATAAACGCATCACTTCTGTTTTTGCTCACATTTTTCATGAGCTAAGACTTTTTCTTTGTGCACAAGACATTATTCGTAATCATTGTTCACTAATTTGTGAATCTGTGTTAGTGAGGACTTCTCCTGTACCGAGATAATCCATTCACCTCACAGGTGTGGTGTATCAAGATGCAGATTAAGAAAATAACTTTATTGATTCTGCAGGAAATTGTTGTACCAGGGTATAAACAGCATATTATATACAGTATCATATTATTGTTAAATAGACACCCTGATTATTGTATAGGTGTGCCTAGGCTGCCCACAATAAAAGGCCACTCTAAAATGTGCAGTTTTATCACACAGCACAGGTTTTGAGGGAGCGTGCAGTTGACATGCTGACTCTTTTGGGAGTTTGCTCATTTAAAAAAAATCAAATACAGTAGTGTGCATTTACTATCTTTTTATTCACATCTGCTTGCTTGTGTTTTACTCTGAGCATTAAAGAGTGTGTTGTGTACAAAAACACAAAGAAGTGTTGTTGGAGGACGCCTTTGAGTCCTCTCTGTTTCTCAAGGTTAATGATATTGTTGTAAATCTTGTCACATCCTCCCCTTCCTCTTCTTCTTTTCCTGGCTGTTGCCTCCACTGAATCTGTGATGTGCACTCTTGCTATGCATGTGTATGAGCATGTTGGGTAATAAAAGTGGGAGTGTATGTACTGAATGATATTATTGCCATTTTTTTATGTGAGTACCGGGTACACATAAATGTACTCTAAATGACAGATGGAGATTAGTCACACATATATACTGTAGCCATGTTTTTTGGACTATAGGCACACTGGATTATAGTATAAGTGAAACTAAAAGATTTTGACAAGATTTTTGAGCAATGTTTACCACATAAAATCGGTTTGAGGTCAGTGAGCACAACCAAAATTAATACAAAGGCACACTAGATTATAAGATTACACTAGATTATATCACTGTTGATTTATTTTATTTTTTTGTTGAGAAAATTAAAGGATTTTAAGTGTGCCTTGTAGTCCAAATTCAAAAAATGTTCAATACAAAAACAACTGGACTTTATTTGTAACAGAAGACATTTCGTTCTTCATCCGAGGAGCTTTCTCAATTCGCAGTGAGTGTGGGGTTCAGGTTATAAAGGCTGAGATAAGATATACATACGTATGTAGATTGACAACACACCTAACCTTACATTTTGTTTTGCTGTAGAGTAGAAATAATTTGTTATTGGGGGCCAAGATGGTGTAGAGGCAGGGCTGCCGACTTGGGACCCGAAGGACACAGGTTCAAACCCCGGCCCCGGCCACCACACACCTTGGGGTGTCTATGAGTGCACACCTATTTCCCCAGCTCCCCGGGCGCTTTCTATGGCTGCTCACTGCACCACCTGGTGGTGGTTGGGTTAAATGCAGAGACGAATTTCGTCTTGTATGGGAAACATACACAGATGACAAAAATGTGACATTTATTTATTTTTATTTATTTAATGTGTATTTCTGTTAAAGGTGCTATATGTAGTTTTTGAACACGCTGGCACTTAGAAACATTTTGAACAGAGACACGTTTCTGGTCCCTCCTCACTCAGAGCCATATATGACAGCTCCACCTTGCTCGCGCTGCAGCCTGGAATGCTCCGCCTCCACTACGTCCCGTCTCAGCCGCTGCAAAGTTCTGTGATTATATGTTAATAAAATGTTCTAAAAAATAAAATAAAAACACGGAGCACTCGTCCAGCAAAACAAAAACACCCTGAAATCTGCAGAGCTTCACGCAGCCACGTTGGATATGATTTAATTCGCTCGTGACAAATTAGTCCACTTCCTCATTTCTGTCAGTGGAGGTCTGGAATGCTCCGCCTCCATTACGTCCCGTCTCAACCACTGCAAAGTTCTGTGATTATATGTTAATAAAACTTTCATAAAATAAAATAAAAACATGGAACACTGGTCCAGCAAAACAAAAACACCCTGAAATCAGCAGAGCTTCACGCAGCCACGTTGGACATGATTTAATTTGCTCGTGACTTCCTCATTTCTGTCAGTCGAGGTCTGGAGGAAGAAGAAGAACTTGACTTTTAGCAAAAAACAAACAAAAGAAAAGTCCAGAGCAGGGACTATTTAATACATTTGTGTCACAGACAAAACAGTTTTGCATCGCTTTGCAATTATTTCAACGAGAACCTGCGCGGCCGCTGCAGGGTTGACAGGCGGGGGCGTGGGTTAGGGGGTGAGAAATGAGAAGCTCTGTTTTTATTGGCTGGCTGTTTTTATTGGCTGGTTAACCGCGGGGCGCTCTGGTTTTTATAAATGCTTTTATTACCACCGGGAGACGCCAGAGGACTATAGTTTTTTTCAGATATTACCTGTCAAACATCAATCTTATCATTAGATAGTGTCAGAGTGAAGAAATATGTTTAAAAAATAAGTTACATACAGCAGCTGTCACATGCCTGTCAGGCCACAGTGCAGGCCTGCAGGCTCATCCGCCAATCACCAGCGCCATCCTCTGGTGCGTCGTGACGTGGAACTTACGGATGACGTATGAGGAAGGACAGAGGTGTGTTTGGGTGAGCAAGGACTTCATGCTTGGGCTGGACCCAATGGGGCATGGACTACATCCTGCTACGCCCTTTATCCAATAGGAGCTAAAGGGCGAGCTATATGACGTAGAACGTTGGTTACGTATTGTAACCCCAGATTCTACGAATATAGCAGAGCCCTTTAGCTTTGTGGGCCACATTGGCTCTTGGACGGCTGAATGATAAGCTGTTCGAGGCAGTTCCTTCCGTGTGGTGGAGTTAAATACACACGGGGCGGGCCCACACTGTAGGTGGGCGTGGACTAAAAGGTTATTCAGTATGACGCTGTCGCGGGGGAAGATATCCCAATTGACTATTTGTGCTATGACTATTGACTATTAAAGATATCACAATTGAAAAAGCCTTTTGGATTAAGGTTGAAACGTTTTCTGCAACAAAGTCCAGTTGATCTTGTATTGAACGCCTTTTTTGATTTTATCATGTCCTGGACGACTGAGAATCTTCACCAGCATATTACATACAACAGCTTTAAGAAAGTAGTCATAATTCCATGTTGGAACAAAGTGATTTAGGTACAAATTTAAAAAACATATAAACATACAGTACCGTATTTTCTGGTGTATAGGTCGCACCGGTGTATAGGTCGCATTGTCCAATTATCACCAATAGATTGGAAAAATCCCTAGATAGGTCGCACCGGTGTATAGGTCGCACCTACGTTTAGCTCTGCTGCAAATGTCTGCCACAGGAGCGCACAGCAAGGCTTTTAAGAAGATTAACACTTAAAAACAATTATTTGTTTGATAAAAATTATAGCAAATATGTGTCTGAGCTGAACTTTTCCTTAATAAATGAACGTAATTGTGAAACGAGCTGGATTTAAAATTTTGTTTCGCCGAAAGTGATAACGAGCCATATATAGGTCGCACCGGTGTATAATAATAATAATAATAATGTCACATTTGTCATCTGTGTATGTTTCCATACAAGACGAAATTAGTCTCTGCATTTTACCCAACCACCACCAGGTGGGGCAGTGGGCAGCTATTGAAAGCGCCCGGGGGGCAATTTGGGGATGAGGTGTGCCGCCCATAGACACCACAAGGTATGCAGTGACTGGGGATCGAACCTGGGTCCTTCGGGTCCCAAGTCCGGCTCCCCTGCCTCTACACCATCTTGGCCCCAGGTCGCAGGCCTTGAAAAAAAAACATAAAAAGGTGCGACCTATACACCGGAAAATACGGTATTCTCTTTTTTTCCCTACATTATAATGAAACATCAATTGTTGCCATTGCTAGAAAAGCAACAACACAATTTTCATTTTTCTACCTAACGATTTTTCCCAGCTTTGGAAAATTCTGCTCACAAATCTGCATTAATGGATATTTCAATAGAAGCTCACCACTCAGCCAGACAATGGAAGGAAAGACCTGGGACTGGTCTTCAGTCGCCAGCTGTATATTTTCTAAAGCTTCTTTTGTTTCATCCCTATGTGCAGATTTTTACCATTTAACAATTCTGAGGATCTATAACTAGAAAAGCTACCCTACAAATAAAAATAATTCAACAAATTCTAGTAGAGTATATGGCTGATCAGTATATGTACTATCACTATCATACTATATCACTGAATACACATTTTAGTTGCATATCAAGGCCTACAAAAAAAAACGTCAGTGTTATTGTAGCATTGGAATTCCCCACTGTAAAAAATAAAAGAAGAAAAGCTCAACAAAATATTTTAATCTGATGACGTCATGAGTGTTTTGAAACCACGGTGAAGTCCATTGTCTTACCTCCTGCTTCAAGGTCCCTCTTCTTCTGTTCATGCCGTCGCCTCAGAGCCTTTAACATGATCTGTTCCTGCCTGACACATCATTAACATAACTGAATAAAGATGGCTGAGTGAGCCAACAGCCTCTCTGTGTGCAGAGGGTATGTCTATCAATAGTCTGCGTGTATAAGAGGTGACTCAAACACCCACGGTGGTGGATGTAGGTGTCCATGTGTTTATGTTTTTTTCTGTGTGTTTCTCCTCAGAATTTCTAGCCCCCATGTCAAGGTAATAGCTGTATGAGTTAGCCTCTCAGAGACACTTTGCTTCTGTCAAACAAACATAGTTTCATCCGAACTATGTCAGCGCTAAAACCCTCCATCACGCGCTGGAGGCTTCTCAGATACTTTGCCAACTCAGCTTCAGGTATCATTTTCTCAGCTGGACTCCCCTACTTTAGACTTTGTGTTGCATTGTTCCTGCTGATTCCAGAATCCTTACAGTTTCTAACATGTTCTAACACCAGAGTATGCTTTGATCTAAACCCTTCAATTGGAGGTCTCGCTGTATGTTTAGCTGCCGTTGTCATTTTCTGGAACATATCCCTTTGCGTTCAGGCTAAAAAAGTTCAATTTTGGTCTCGTCTGAGTAGAGCACCTTCTACCACGTTTGCTAAGTCTTCTACGTGGCTTGTGGCAAACTACAAATGGGACCTCTAATTGTTGTCTTTCAACAAAAGCTTTCTTTTTGCTATTACCATAAATGCCAGATTTGAGATAGTTGTCTGGTACTGTAGACAGATTCTCCCGCCTGAGCTGTAGATCTCTGCGACTCCTCCAGAGTTACCGTGGGCTTTTTGGCTGCTTCTTTGATCAATGCTCTTCTTACCCTTCATGTCAGTTTGGGTGGACGGTCATGTCTTGGTAGGTTTGAAGTTGTACCACACACTTTAATGTTTTTAAAAATGGATTGAACTGTCCTTTGTGAGACGTTAATAGCCTGGGATATACATTTTTTAATGTAACCCTGCTTTAAACTTTCTCAACAACGTTATCCCTGATCTGTCTGGTGTGTTCCTTGGTCTTCATGACTCTGTTTGATCACAACTAATCTTATTTGACAAATCTAAAAACTTGACAGCTGGATTCAAACAGAGAAAATATACCTATATGTGGACTCTTTTTACTGATTTGGTGACTTCAGAAGGTGATTGTTTTGGATCATTTAATTATCCCATCATAGCTCATTAAATAAATAAGCCACACAGGAAGGAGAAGATATTTGCTTAACCCAGGATTTAATCTTGTAAGATGGAGCAGCATTGAAAAAACAAGCATCAAGATGTTTACGTCGCTTCATCTCCAAGTCTGCTCAAAGAGAGCATAAAGAAGTGTCTTAATAATAGTTATCAGAAAGAGGTGAGGTCAGACAACTCTGCTCTCCAGCTTAGGGTCGAGTTTATCAGATGAAAGGCTCCATGCTTCTGCAGCTCCACTCTGTCCAGACAAAACAGCTCTCCACACAAACATTGTTCATATACATTTGACATTACAGTAATAAGTCTGTGACCTTTCACATCTTCATCAGATTTGTTGCGTTCAGGACATCAAAGGTGGCACGGTGGCTCAGTTGATAGAGCTGCCGCCCCTTAGCAAAGGTTGCTGGATCGAATCCCAGCCAGGAACCTTTCTAGAAGGAGTTTGCATGTTCTTTCCATGCATACTGTACATGGGTTTTCTCCAGGTACTCTGGTTTCCTCCCACAGAACAAAAACATGCATGTTAGGCTGACTGGTAACTAAATTGTCCTTATAGTGAGAGAGTGAATAGTTATTTTACTCGTTTGTCTCTATGTGTCCCTGTGATGGACTGAAAACCTGTTCAGGATGTACCCCACCTTGATAGCTGAACATGGGCACCAGTGACCCCCACGACCCAAAAAGGAAGAAGTGGGTAAAGATGATGGATAGATGGATGGAGATGGACGGATAGCAAAGTAAAAGGGCTGAATACAAATGCATGTCCCACTTTATAGATTTTCTTCTTGTAAATTATAAATAAAATAAAAAACATTTTATTTTTATATCACAATTATGCACAACGTTCTGTTGATCAATCACAAAAAATCCTTATTAAACACATTTATGTTTCAGGTTCTACTGTGAAATTGGGTTTCCAGGTCAAATTCAAAGATGATTGCCTCCATATATTTGTCAATCTTGTGAGATGGATGACTTGTAAAAGAAGAAAAGGGAAAACTGTGTGCGTGCGTGCGTGCGTGTGTGTGTGTGGCTACAACTAGATGTAAGAAAGTTTCCAATCAAAAATGGGGTTGCCAATTTAAAATCCAAGATGGCCACCGCCACCACATATATTTGTAAACAGACCACTCATATCATTTGATGAAACTAAGCTATCAAGTTTTTATTTTGTTTAAAAGTATAGTTTCCTCAAATCATTTGAGTGGCTGGTGGGGTAGCTGAAGATTTGTCTTTGGTGGTCTAGGCCACCAATGGCCACCCCCCAGCTCCACCATTGCACCGAGCGATGGATAAAATTGCTCCTTTTTCACACCAGGATCCATCGATTCAACCACCTTGGACAAGAAATAAAACACTACCTCTGTTCTCATGCACACTGTAACTCCTGCCCACTTGAATATATTGCACCAAAAGCATTGTTTACTTGCATTCCCTGTTAACTCCATTCCAGAAAAACACGTACTGCATTTCGAAAACTACAAATGATCACTATTCAGGTCCTTCAGCAACAGGGGACATCAGCGCACCACTTGTTCACTTGTTTAAGCACTTAAAATTTCTCATAAAATTTCCCAACTGAAGCACAACTTAGCCTTATTTCCATTTTTTACTACCACTATTTTATAATTACAGGTAGTCCTCGACTTACGGTTATTCGACTTAACGAATGCATCCCATTGAAAAGCATTACTTCTAGTTACGCCGTTTATGTGCTTATGCGCCTTTAAATTTACAGGAGGGGAGTGGGGAGAGCACTCGGTGGAGGAAGGGGGAGTAGCTTCAGTGGAAATTTACTCCAGACCGCATGGTTTGGGCAGACCGGAGCAGACAGAGCAGAGGAGGTTAGGAGCTGTGGACCGAGTGAAGCAACTGGAAGCTGCAGAACTCGGAGGTGCAACGAGCTAACATGCTAACAAACGGAGACCAGCATACCAGTAGGTCATTAACTCTTTTTTTCCTTAAAAATGGCTACTAAATGTATGTGGTTTTTGATAATTGTGTAGGGTAATGTGTTGTGCGTATGAGGTGCCGTTTGGACGTATTTTCCGACTTACGGCGATTTCCGACATGCGAATGGCCGTAGGAACGGAAACTCGTTCGTAAGTCGAGGACTACCTGTATTATTTATGTTATCACAACACTGAGAGCACACGCAGGTCTTGCTCATCTAATGTTCAATCTCTGAGGCATTGCACTCAACCTTTATTGTCATTTGCACTAAATGTTTCCACTTTCCACACCTTCACCTCGGCAGCCAGCGAGGAAGAACAAATTTAGAACCAACAAGTTCACTCTTTCAAAAACACAGTTATCACTTTGTGCCGCTTGGGGCCGCTAAGTGTGAAGCTGTTTCATTTCATGCCAATAAAAGTCCAAGAAAGACTGCAAAGAAAGAGTGATTACCAGTGCGAGCGGGTGAGTTTAAGTGATTTATGAAGGTTGAATATGACTCCAGAGGTGGAGAAGAATGGTCTGTGTTCTTAGCAACAACATCATTACAAAAAAAAAGGTCAATGTTTTTGTGCCTGTCGCGATGGCGAGTGCTTCTGGAAAGTTTCAACCAAGACATCTATTAAAAAAAGAAAACAACTCTTTTGTTCCTGCATGGTGAGCTCGTTGACTATTTTTATTTGAGGATGTTCATCGTTCGAGTTTTAGACACACTTCAGACACAGAGCCTCTGATCTTTCAAGATGCTGTGGGCCGAGGTTGCTCAAACACCGTTGCCTTGGAAACAGCGGCCATCAAGACTCTATTTCAGCATCTACCTCCACATATAAGAAAAAGATCCAGTAATGAGCATACCCCCTTCTTTCCCTCCCCCCTTTGCTCTTTTACATTTATATATGATTTCAGATGGTGGTTTGTGGGTGGATCGATGTACAGCTGGGGAAAAAAAAACAAATAATTATGGCTTTCAGGCAAGCAGTCGTATAAATAGAGCACGTAAGCACACCAAGTACAAGACACTTTTAGTTTGCTCCTCTAGCCCACTCCTGGCTCTCTTTATGAACATGTTTCTGTTAATGATCCCTCTGCTGAATGTGTATCCAGACCCCCTGAACTCGCTCATTTATCATCACAGGTCCTCTGACAGACCTAGCTGCGATGCTGCAGGGTGGAGAGCAGAGAAGTCAAACTTCATGATGAGCAGGAGAGATAAAAACATCAGTGGTGTAGCTGCCAGCAGCGTAAATATAGTATCTATTTGGATGAAACAGGAGCTCACTGCAGTGCTGTGAAAATACACCAAGATGATACAGTACCTGCGTTTGTGACTTTAAGAGGGATCACTATTAGTATTTACAACAATTTTTGTGACTAATTGCCTATGTTGTAGCTCTGTATACCCATACTGTATTTTAGAGAAAAATAGCATAATGTTATGGCTACTTTGTTTAAACATTTCCCTGGCATAGTTTTTAAGTGTGTATAATACTGTAACAAAATG
>JBBPBX010025166.1:3558-14656 GCA_038048925.1 Garcialebias charrua | reverse complement strand
AAGATATTATAAGATAAGATGAGATAGGGTAAGATATTACAAGATAAGATAAGATGAGATAAGGTAAGATATTATAAGATAAGATGAGATAAGGTAAGATATTATAAGATAAGATAAAATAAGATATTATAAGATAAGAGGATCACAGATCACAGAATGTATCAAGTACAGGTTGCATGTGTGATACTCAGCCCATGGAAAATGTATGTGATGCGCATGATAAGTCCATGTGAAGCATCTTAGATGCCAAGAAGGAAGTAAAACTATTACTGGATTTAACAAAGTTTTGCATGAATAAGTATAAGTGAACTGCTGCTTGAAAGATTTTAGACGTCTGTGAAGTCTGTCTATGGACGCTGACAAAACAACTGTTTAGCAGCTTCGTTCTTTCTGAGTGTTCTGGATCGTGAATCTGCAGGTGTGTCTACATTAAAGCATTCCTGTATATTTGGAGCCTCCACGGCATTCAGACTCGTTGTCTGCATGAAAGAAGACATATTCTGACACAAACAGAAAGCAAACGTGTGGAAATTGTCTTCTGAGACGGACCTCACCAGAAAATTTAAAGTTGAGTGGAAGGAATTTCTTCTGAGGGATTTAAATTGTTGCCCATAAGACAACTGTATATTGAATAAAGATAGGATGGATTAAAAACAGCTTGATACAGGTAGTCCCCGATTTACGAGCGCTCTGATCTACGAGGTTCCAGACTTACGAGCTGGCGAATTATTGGAAAAAACGCAAAAAATACTGAGTTTTCCTGTGTTTTTTCACCACAGTTCGTTAGCTAAACATGTGGACACACGTTTCCGATCATTTTTATGCACTCATAAGCAGTTTTTCGATGAAAAACGAGTGTTTGTAGTCGCGCTAGCAAAACCGTTCCAATTTACGAGCGAATTTCCGGACTTACGAGAAGCGTGGCGGCCGTTCCAAATTACGAGATTTCCGGTTTACGAGCGCCTCGTTGTAACGGATCTCGCTCGTAAATCGGGGACAACCTGTATTTATTATTTCACAGCCCGTTTGTGTTAGAAGATATGTTCTATTTAAACTGGTCACTTTAAATAAAATAATAACGGATGTGAAGATGACCACCGGGGACATAAACAGTGCTTCCGTGAAGTCAAACTTAATATGTCTATTCAGAAATGTGTTTTGTATGTTTTGTTTAGTCTGGAAACATGTCATCTTCTTTAACCAATCAGATTACTTATTGAGGGTTTTGACCCTTGTTATGATCACATATCCCAATACTTTAATAATATTTACCCTGGCGTCCCCGTGTGTTGTGTGCCATTCGGCATCCTTCCACATATTGATGTGCCTGACTTGATTCATGTGCAACAAAAGACGTTCTGGTTCTTTACCTGTATTAGGTGTTTTTACAAAACACATGGAACTTGCATGTGCAGGACCAGAAGTCTCCACAACTATTGGTAGTCTGGATCCTTCTGTAGAACTAAATGCACACACTGAGCAAGTCTCCACACAGTTTGGACTGTGTGTCTGAGCCCTTCTGATGGGGTGGGAGTCTGGCTTTATCTGTTACTGAGGCAGACAATTTTTACTGGGATTCTTTAAATCAGGTCAAATCATTCGTATTTATAATATTTACAAATCAAATTCAAATTAAAACTCCAGAATTATTTAAAAGGAACAGTTTTGATCTGAAGTCATCTTATGTTGCTAAAAGACAAAATTATATTTGTTCTGGGTAAATCTTTTGCTCAATGTCATGAAATTGAGATCAGATTATTTATAAACAGTGGCCATTTAGGCCCCTTTCTGGAGGGTGCTCAAGTACTGCTACATTTTTTACTCTGCACCCGTAAAAAATAAAAAGAAACCATCATTAGGATTTTGTAAGGAAGCTTAGTTCTTCACCAAAATATTGAATAAATATGGAATAAATGACAGTCTTAAACAAGCCAATAAAAGTGATGATGTTTTTGCACAAGTCAGATACTCAACGCTATCTGTCAATCAATTCAGCAGGCTTGTCAATAACTGACCAATCAGCTACGTCAATTTGTCCCAAAGGTAAACGCCCCTTACCTGCAGGAACAGTACCCCCTTAGGGTTTTGCATTACAAACACTTTGTCGTCAGAAGGATTTTTTGAAAAATTATCAGGAAAAATGGTTAAACGTTGTCAGTCGAGAACTTCAGACCGCGTTGCTCTGAGTGGTTAGAGTTTACAGTTTATTCCATTTCCAAAACCTAAACTGAGTCTGGAAACATGTAAAAGATGATAAAGCCCTGCGGTTGACCTCGTGAGCAGCTGAATAAAACAGTGATAAACAGGAAGTCCCACATGTTCATCTGTACGAAGGTAACGTCAGGTAAATCCTCCATTTTCTGTCAATATTACATTATATGCTTAATGGTTAAATTAAAGATTCATGCATAAAGCTAGTTGTGTTTTGTTTTGTGTGTTTTGTATGTAGATATATCTTGTAACTTCTGGTTGCATAAGTTTAATATTTATTGTGATCAGTTAAAACTAAACTGATTTTGTACAAAGTGTTTATTAGGTTGTGTTAATGTAAAGCGGAGCGCTACACGCTTGTAGCATCTTAGCTAGCACATCTGTATTGTGTGCTGCTGGCTTATTACTTCTCGTGCTGTGCTTTCTAAAATAGTTATTGAATCAAGTATTTAGTTTTGTAGGTAAACGTAGATGTAATGGTGTCGAAATTAGCGCATTAATTATCTGCGTTATTTTATTTATTATGACGAGTTAAAATGAAATAACGCAACGATTATTTTGAAAAGCTCCCCCAGGATGCCGAACCTCACTTCCGGTTTCCGCTTGCTAGCGCTGTTAGCGCAGGCACCGTACCTGCACTCACTGGACTTCTGCTAGCAATGATAACTATTTGGGTGTTTAAAAAAATAAAATAATAATAATTCTGGGGGAGGACCCCCAGTCCTCCACCAGTGTGTTCCCCACTTTACAAATGCTTCTGACGCCAATGGCCACTGCATTGTTCAAGCCAAGAGTCATTGTCAGCACTGGGGGCTGAGCACCCCTAAAGGTCAGACTCTAGAATCGCCCCTGTGTATAAGTATGAGTTTTAGATAAGCTTTTGTTCTCTTCTAAGTTGAAATGTAGCTCACAAGTTAAAGCATGAACAGATTTCTGCAAAACTATATTCAGACAATTAGCGAGCCTTTTTGAAATGGATGATGACATCCAGTGTCAACAATGTGGTTGAAGTCATTCCTTCTTCTGTCAGTCTGTGTTGTCATCCCGAGCCTCTCTGTCTGTCGATGGATGCTTCACAGACGGAGCTTCAGCTGAACCATGACTGACCCACACAGCTAAAGCTCTGGTTTGCTTACCTCTCTGTCCTTGGATGTTTGACAACTTGCCTCAGTGGACTTTTCACTGCATCCCACTATGAATTATATGGATGAAAATACAGTGAGTAAAGCCACTCATATAGCTTTTAAAGTGTGCTCTGACACCGCAGCATTAATTATACATGTGCCACTTCTCAACGGTGTGGCACAGCAGATCTGTATGCTCTGCACTGTTTAAATAAACTGCTTGTTCTGAGTGGTTAGATGGGATGTGGTTATTTTACACTCACTATAATTTGTTAAAAAACTCATGTGATATCAGAAACGGATGAATATTTCATTAGAGTATTTTGCTTTAAATTAGGTAAAGCATCGTTTTGCCTAAACTGACATAAGAGTTGTGTTTGCCTCTCCTGTGAGGAGCATGTGGTGTACATGTATAATGAGAATTTAATGAGAATGCCTGATGTGCATGTTAGTATAAAAGGAAGCCATTTTGCATTTCATTGCGGAGGGGGAGCAGCAAATCTCAGGAGGTGCTCGATTATGAATACCTTTGTATGTTATATTGCATTTCATGCTAAATGTGTGGCATGTAAAGGCAGGTTCAAGTTCAATAGGTGCATTGTCCTTTCACTACATGTGGTACATGAGGTGGAATGAAATTATGTATGCAAGGCCCCACACCCAACAATAGCAAAAATATAAAGTGTATAAAGAAACATTACATACAGATCTAAACTACTGTATACACTAAAGGAACGCCCAGCGGTTTGAGAATCAGCCTGAAGTTCAGAGCAGCTCTAAGGTTGGAAGTGCTCACCAGCTCTCCTGCACAGGCGCTACTCTTTCCAGAGACACCATTAACCTCAGCTTCAGTGGGATTAATGTGATCTCACGTCTCCTCTGATCTCTCCGTCTCTCTGCACCTCTTTCTCTTGCCCATCTTTGAGAGGTCTTTGTTTGATTGTGAGGAGATACAGCATGTTACAGATGTTTCAATCAGGTGCAAAAAGCTTTCGGATGGCTTGTCCCTGACACCACAGGCAGAAATCTGTTTCTCCAACACATCTCACAGGTTGCATTGTCTGTACTTTCATGTAGTAGATCAGAAAATGTGAATTTATAAGCCAAACATAAAAACAAAAACAATAACAAAGCAATTGGACTTATATTGAGGTCATTTCTTGATCCATTCAGGATTTTGTTTTTCCGTTTGAGGCTGCAGAAATGAAACATCTCATTCAGTTTGAAGCTCAGAAAGCCAAACTCCAGGTCTGACTGAAGAAAGCTTCATGGTTGGGAAGTGAAACGTCTTCAACTACAGAATAAATACATCAGCACGTTTGTATTTTCTATAGGCTGCCCAATGTTTAAATAAAACGTGGCATATGTAATATTGTTTTTTAATATTAAAATGACTATATCAAGAGGGAGTGGTGGCACAGAGGTTAGACAAGGTGGGTCTGCGATTGGAAGGTCTCTGGTTCGACTCCCTGGACTGACAACATCCAAAAGTGGGTGGGATAGGTGAAACACCCACACCTGCCTCCACCCTCATTTGCCCCACTCTGGGCTCTTGAGCAAGGCCCTTAAACCACATCATCTGCTCCCCCGGGTGCCCTACATGGCAGCTCTCTGCTCCACACAGAGGGCTGTGGTAGCTCCATGGTCTGTGGTTGCATCAGGAGGATCATCTGGCGTAAAATCAATATCCAAGGCTTCATGTGAGTTACTCTCTGTGGCAACCCCTGAGGAAGGGAGAAGCCGAAATAAGAAAAAAATAAATAATAATAATAATAATTAATTAAAATTACTATATAAGCTGCAATAAATATTAAAAACAATTTAAAAATTCTTCACTTTAAGCCGCTGAGTGACCACTGGATTGACGACAGATGTAATTAGCATGCAGAACATGGTTGCATGGCATTTCTGTTTGAATGTCTGTGATTGTTNGCGCGACCCTCCATGGCGCACGGCCCCTCCGGGGGATGGGCGACGCTGGGCCGCGTCGGCGGGGTGGGTGTCTTTGACATTGTGTTCCCCGACGCGACCCTCCACGGCGCACGGCCCCTCCGGGGGACAGGCGACGCTGGGCCGCGGCGGAGGGGCCGACCCATTGTTCCGTCGACGTGACCCTCCACGGCGCATGGCCCCTCCGAGGGACGGGCGGCGCTGGGCCAACGTCTCTGGGTTCCGATAGCGCACGGCCCCTCCGGGGGATGGACGACGCTGAGTCATGACGGCGAGGCCCGACACGCCTTAGTCTCAGACGCGGCTGCCTGTCGACCGCGTCTCCGGCGGCTCCACCGTCTCCACTCAAACGTGCGGCGCGCATGGACCATCCCCAAGGCACGGGGGGGTGGGCCCGGGCGCGACATGTGGGAGGCGCGCGGGGGTCGACGTGGGGCGCTCGGTGATCCTCGGCGCACGCCCGGCCCTCGGAACATTGTACCCAGCGGTGCGGCGGTCCTGCTCGGCCGTCCGCTGCGGCTCCCTAGTACCCGTGTACTCCTCCGCGACCCGTCCGGGCCGCGGCAGTGGGTTTGAAGCCTCGGGAGGTGCGGACGAAGCGCTCGGGGGAGGCGCAAAGGGGTCGACGTGGGGCGCTCGGTGATCCTTGGCACATGCCTGGCCCTTGGTGCCTGAACCTGGCGGTGCGGCGGCCCTGCTCGGCAGTCCGCCGCGGCTCCTGAGAGCGAACAGGAGTCCAAAACATGATCTGCCGGGTTGGGGGTCATGTCAGAAAGTGAGCTAAGTGAAAACGGGGCCACCATACAATGGCCAGAGAAATTATCTGTGGTACAGTGAACGACCTGGAATGGGCGGTACTGTGCGATCATGGGAATTTCTCTCATGTGGAAAGGCTCCCTCGCGTCCTCCTTCCCCCACAGAGAGTGAGAATAAACAAAGATCCAGAGAGGGGAGGTTGAGTGTCTGTGTGGAGTTTTGAAACATATTTCGAACGCTATAAAGTTGCAGGAGATGAGTACCCAGGGAGGTCTGCCAGTGGACTGGGGGGGGTGGGTTGAGGAATGACGGCATATATCAAACCATTTCTTCCCCAACTGCCTGGTCTCTGGTTGGTAAATGACTCCCCCCGCGGCCACCTTGTGATGGCCAGAGAAGTGCATTCACGGGAGCTTCTCATATCCCTCCTGCAACCCTAATTCGGGATAGTACAGCTGGCTCAGTCTAGTACAACTGACGCCAAACCCGAGAGACGTATCACTTGATAAGCTGGGGTGAGACCCCTCTCAGGAATGGGCTTTCATGTGACCCCCTGTACTATGTGGGTTTCCACCGGGAGCTCCGGTTTCCCCCCACAAACAACATGTACAGCCGACCAAGTACATTGGCTGTACGGAATCGAAAGATGGTGGTTAAGAGTACTTTGTAATGAAGTACAGGGACTACTGGGGCCGTTCACCCTGGACAGTAGTGTGCAGTTGCGTTCCATCGGTTGGCCACTAAGGAAACACTCAGGGAAAATTTTAAAGCGTTTATTTACAACAAAAACAAAAAAGAAAACAAAATCTGGCAAGGCAGCAAGAACTATTAAACTAAACTAAACTGGATTCAATTAAACTAAACTAAACTGAAGAGGTACTTACAGAACACAGGGAAACACGGAGGAAGAGCAGAACACAACACCTTGGAAGGACAAACCCGAGACAATGACAAGACTGAGAGGAGCTGAATTTATACACAGACATACTGATTACACATGACATCCACCTGTGATGATTACAACTAGACACAGGTGAGACAGGGGCAGAAACACAGAGCTGAATTAAACACAAGCAGACAGAACACAATAAGCTGAATTAAACAAACATGAAGACTATATTAAACACAAAAGACTGAAACAAAACAGAAAGCTGAATTAAGAATTCTGCTGGCCTACAAGAACTGCTGCAGGTGTGCTCTGTTTATGGAAGTGATTTTGATATAAAATATAATGCGAAGAAAAGCAACATCATGATTGTGCGGAGCAGAGAAGACTCCAAGTTGATGTTCCCTGACTTCTTTCTGTCGGGCAACAGGCTGGATGTCAGTGATGAATATACAGTACATATTTGGGGCATTATTTGACTGCAGACCTGTCAGATGATAGAGACATTTACAGACAATGCCGTATGCTATATGGACAAGCTAACACGCTGATCCGTAGGTTTGGAATGTGCTCAACATCTGTTAAGATCCAACTCTTTAAGGCCTACTGCACTCCTTTGTACACCGCTCACCTGTGGAGACGTTATAAAAAGAGCAGTATGTATAGACTAACTGTGGCATATAATGATGGCCTTCGGATGATGCTGAGGGTACCTCGATGGAGCAGTGCGAGCAAAATGTTTGCAGATGCAGGTGTGCCTACCTGCCCAGCGGTGCTGCGTAACCTCATGTATAGATGCATGTGCAGATTGTCTGAATCTGAAAACTGTATCATCACTACACTGACCAACCCTGGACTAAGCTCTGTGAGATATTTTTCTATTTTAAGGACTCGGTGGTGGATGAGCCTCTATAGGAAAGCTTTTTAATCTTTTTTAATCTTTTATTTTTGTTTTATTTCAGAGAGTCAGAGTCAGAGAGTCAGAGAGTCTTTATTGTCATTTGCACCGCATGTGGTACATGAGATGAAAACGAGATTATGTACACGAGGTCCCAGTTACATCCAACAACAAATGAAAGAGAAAAACAGTAATAACATCGAGAACTAACTAAGAAAAACATCAACTAGTAATACACTAAGCCTAATATAGTGGGAATAAACAGCAGCACGAACATGAGTTTGTATGAGCAGATGGTCACAGATGGTCACAGATGAACACAGCAACAAGAAAACATATCAGCATCACCATGATGTGATATTTTGCAGTGTTTATTTTAATTTTATTTTTATTTATTCATGAGTCTAACAGCCTCAGGGTAGAAGCTGTTCCTCAGTCTAGTGGTTCTACATTTGATGCTCCTCAACCTCCGTCCTGAGGGGAGTGGGGCAAAGAGTGAGTGTGCTGGGTGAGTGAGGTCTTTCATGATGCAGGTGGCTCTTTTCCTGCATCTGGAGGTGTAAATGTCTGTGATGGTGGGGAGACTGACTCCAACAGACTTCTGTGCAGCCTTCACCACTCTCTGCAGAGCTTTTCTTTCTTCAACTGTGCAGCCTCCATGCCACACGTTGATGCTGGAGCACAGGATGCTCTCCACTGCACACCTGTAGAACGAGGTGAGAACTGGGCTGCTCAGACCGGCTCGTCTCAGCCGTCTGAGGAAGTAGAGTCTCTGTAGTCTTCTCCATAGGAAAGCTTTTTAATCTTTTTATTAATTTTTATTTATTTTTCTTTCCTTTTTATATACTGTACATATATGGATCTTACATTGTGTCTGAAATAAAGAAACTACTACTACTACTACTACATAAACAGACAGAACTCAGAGGGACTGAGAGAAACGCAATTTCAATCCTGTGTATGTCCTGTACATATTGCAGTTCTGACAATAAAGTTGACTTTGACTTTGAGAACACAGGAAGCTGAATTAAACACAAACATGAAGACTAGATTAAGCACAAAAGACTGAACAAAACAGAAAGCTGAATTAAGCACAAACAGACAGACCATGACAAATCTTCTTTGTCTTTCTGTAGAAGTGACGTATTTTGATATAGAGACGTGCTCTTATCAAATTACTGAATAAGACATGATGTTGGTTTAATTTACTGCTGCTGATTGAGAAAATCCTTCATTGGTCTTTGGTAATTTATCAAATTAAACTGTTTCTGGTGCCATATTCGAGAAGTATCCTTCATTATAGGGTTCTTGTAGGACACATCGTCATCTCTTGGGTCATATTCACAAAACTACAATGATTAAACAACCAAGTTATCAGGACAACTTATCAAGAATGTTAAAAACTTAAATGAAGTTTTTATAAATGTAAAAACTTATCTGGTAAGCCACTCAATCCATAACAAACTATGGCAACTTCTAAAAACAAACAAGTCAATTCCACGAAAAGACAAAATTATTTGACAAGTGCTGGGATGTGGCTTTAAGCAATTCAACCTTGACTATCCCAGCTCATTATGGGCACACTCCCAGGCTGCAACTGTAATTACTGTGAACAGGTGCATCACTCAGCCACATCACTGTGGAGTTAGAGATTTAATTTAGAGATGCTGCCCAGGATATTAACCCCGCTAATTACAACAGCGAGCTCCACTTTCAACCACGGAGATGAAACGTTGGGGACCTCGGGGCTCAGAAAAGCACACAATTACCTTCACTTTTATTCAGAGGGGACTACAGGTAAGGGGGATGGGGCGTTTACACAAAGGGCACTTTCACATTGATATGAGCAATTGATGTGCATGGTGGAAGACAGGTCATCATAAAGACACGGCATGTTTTGCGCCATACAACAACATAAAGACCACCGAGTTGGACAAGCGCTGCTAATCTAGTTACAAGGCAATGTTCTGCTGAGGTCATCAACTGGAGGCCCCCGGGCCATACCCAGCCCGTAAGAGCACCCCACCAACTAAATGATGAATGATTACTAAATTATACATAGTTTGATGCTTGAGTCAGTGATAACCCATCGCAGAAAGCTAAATGAGACCGTGTTTCGGCTTTCTGAACACTGTTGATTCAAAGTTAGGTTCCCAACATGGTGTCATTCTTGGAAAATCCTTAAGTGCTGCAACAGTAGGCTAAGCTAATATGTTCAAATGGCTTAAAGTTGAAAGAATTAGCATCAATGAGCTTAGTGGCAATATTAGCCACTGTTGAGGAGTAGGTACGGATAAAAGGTATTGGAAATATTTTACATTTGCTTCAAAGGTCTCAACACATCATTTCCTTTCTCACACAGTCTTAAAAAAACACTGTGGCATTTTTATTTATTTATTTTTTATTGCATGTGCCAGATATATATCATCAGAGAACAGAATAGGGTGAGATCTTCTCTGTGATCTTTTATTCATTCATTCGTCCCCATCTCCTCGCTCCTCGCCTCCGCATCAGGGAAAAAAGCATCTGACAGGCCTCACCAAAAACCACCAGCTGGAGTGACAACAAGAGGAGAGGAGGAGGTGGGGAAAAACAGAGCGGACAAAGTGTGTTTTCACGTGTGTATGCGTGTGTGTGTGTCTGTGTGTGTGTGTGTGGGGGGGGGGGGTGTAGAAGGGCAGATGGGGCACAAAGTGCTGACAGCAGCCCGGCCTTCGTAGCTGGACAGATGGTTTGAACAAGACTCACCGTGGATCGGAGTCTTTGTTACCCTTGTCCACTTTTAACTTTATCCCATTTTAATAATGGCCCTATTTTGCAGTGACCCTCAAAAGCATTTAAAACTCCTGAACTACATTTTTAGACTTTTTTCAATATAGAAATATTTCAAAACAAAACCTTTTTTCAAATTTTTGAATAGCCCACCATAACTGTTTCACATGGTTTTTATTTCAGTCTTTGTATAGTCTGTTGTGTTTGTCAGTAAAATGATGGAGGTCAGTAACAGATTTAGCTCTGTTATTTCTTTCTCACACACACACACACTTATACACACACATACGCACACAAAGCCCAAAGTTACCATGGCAATCTGACTGAATGACTTGGATAAAATGTGCTTTGATTACTTTCCCACAGAATGTCAGGATTTTGAGTTTTACACGACAAAAATAATATTACTGGTTGTTTCGATGTCTGCAAAGAAAATAAACTCTGCTCAAAGTGTAAGGAAATGTGTGTTTTGTTGATAATTTCTTTATTGTAACAATAATA
>JBBPBX010025165.1:9066-33644 GCA_038048925.1 Garcialebias charrua | reverse complement strand
TATATATATATGCTGTTAATTGTCAGCAGGTTGGCGCTTTACAAAAATAAGCAATTCTACTAATGCTATGTATAATTCTTCATAGATGATATGATCATAAGTTTATCATTTACAGTATTTTCCGGTGTATAGGTCGCACCTTTTTATGTTGTTTTTTTTCCAAGGCCTGCGACCTATACTCAGGTGCGACCTATATATGGCTTGTTATCACTTTCGGTGAAACAAATTTTTTAATCCAGCTCATTTCACAATTACGTTCATTTATTAAGGAAAAGTTCAGCTCAGACATATATTTGCTATAATTTTTATCAAACAAATAATTGTTTTTAAGTGTTAATCTTCTTAAAAGCCTTGCTGTGCGCTCCTGTGGCAGACATTTGCAGCAGAGCTAAACGTAGGTGCGACCTATACACCGGTGCAACCTATCTAGGGATTTTTCCAATCTATTGGTGATAATTGGGCAATGCGACCTATACACAGGTGCGACCTATACACCAGAAAATACTGTACTCACCTAACTATCCATAGTAAAAAAAACGAGTAGCATTCCTTGAAGGAATGTATTTCATTTGCCAAATCGAGTGCCAATATTTCAAACATCTTGTACAAGCTGTTAGCATGCATAGTATACAATAGAGATAAGTCTCAGTTACTACCACACCCGACTTTAGCTCAATATCTGTAAAGTTGACCGAGTCATTGCTAGAATTATTTGGTTGTAGCAGCCATTTTGAGTTGAACTTACTCCAAAAGTTAATAAATTGTGCAAACTCTGGAACTAGTTTGAGGTGATTCTAACCAAAGTGGATCGATACAGTGCAGCTCTAATGATTTATTTTTGAGTTTCACTAAAGTCCATTAGATGGTTCGTAGGATATTTTGCTAACAGAGAAACAGACAAATGAGCACACACAGACACACACGATCACTCGTCTTTCATGGTAGCAGGAGATAAATGTTTGACAAGAAATATACATATACACTATGTGTGTACGGTATCTATGGTGCCAAAATAATTGCAAAGCAAGAGAGCCGCATAACATCACAATCCTTCAAGCTGGTGAAGCTTTGAAAGGAAGTGAAAAATGTGAAAAGTAAAACAAAACAGGGGGTAGAGAGGCCTCCCTAATGTAATATCGACCAGCAAGAGCAAAGAATGGAGGCTGCCTGAGGCCCAAAGACAAGTCTAACAGTCATTCAGGTGCAAATAGGCTGACTCGTCAATAAGACAAACAGCTCAATATTGTAGCTTCGCTAAGCCCGGAATCGACCAGCAGCTGAAGAACTGCTGAACGGCAATCTGTTCGGTAAACAAAAGAGTCATACAAAAGCAGCCATTATTTAAAAAGAGCTCACTCTTTTGGCAGCTTTTGTTCATAATGTATTGTAGAACGGAGAGAAACGTTAAAATCTTTATCAGGCAAACGCAGGAGTGGGAATGTTATCAACCGTATTGACAATGCTTATCTTCTTTCAAGAAGACAAACAGCTTCATTCAAAGTGGAGACGATCCAACAATACTGCAAAAGCTAAAGTCTAAATAGCAAAAAAGATCGACACCCACCGTCCTCACAGCGAAAGTCAGGCAGAGCTACATCCTGAAGAGGGATCTCCTTCAGGAAGGCCGGACGCTGGCAGCGAGGGTTACCCGTCACAATCTTCCTGCTCCTCAGCCAATCGCCGAGCCAGGCCAGCCGACAGTCACAGTTAAAGGAGTTGGCCAAGAGGTTACTGGAAGAAAGTAGGAAAGCTTGTAAGAGCAATGAAACCTTGACGAGATGAAAGATGAATACGCTAGTTTTCTATTCCCTGCGTCTTACAGAGTGGAGAGAGTCTGCAGTGTGTCGAAGGCTCCCGGAGTGATCGTGGTCAGCTGGTTGTCGTACAGCGAGAGCAGACGGACGTTATGAAGGCCTGTGAAACTGTCGTTGTGGACACAGCTGATCTTGTTGTTTCGTAACATCCTAAAAAGGGAAGCAACACAGCGCAACGTGAAAATATGAATTATTTCCACGCATCTTTGTGATTTAAAACATTACTTACAGCATACGCAGCCCCCCGAGACCTCGAAACATGCCGCTCCGCACTGAGTCGATTTGATTGGCTGTGAGGTGAAGCTCAATGACGGACGATGCACCTTCAAATGCCCCGTCCTCAATCTCTGTGAGCTTGTTGTTGCTGAGGTTACTGTAAAAAAAAAAAAAAGACAAAAAGGACAAAAAGCACAAATAAAAACTTGTTTTTAGAAGATATCTATTCAAAGTTACCGTATTTTTCACTATATAAGTTGCACCTTTTTGCATAAATTTGCGAGTCCTTCAACTTATACTCCGAAGCGACTAATACATGTTTTCCCCCCATATTTATAACACAAATTTTGGCTGAGATATGATGATTTCATTCATTTTGACATAGAAATATTGAACACTGCCATTTTCAGCAGCATAGAGAGCCCTCAAGTAATATGGCAAGACAAGTGTCTCAATAATAGGTAAAAGTGGCTATTAATGAGACAATTGGCTTGCCATACAGGCCATCTTCATCTCACTCCAGAACTCCTGGAGCAAATATCAAATCAGCTGCATTTCACCTAGGTGGTGCGGCGAAATGCAGCTGATTTGACCATCAAAATGCATTTACATGTATTAAGGAAAAGTTAAACTGAGACACACCTTTGCTATAATTTGAAGCAAACAAACAATTGTTTTTATGTGTTAATCTTGTTAAATTCTTGTTAGTCCTGACGTGCACGCTCCCACGGCCGCCATTTGGCAGCCAATCGATTTTCGGCTCAACCCCGGCCCACGTTTCCGGGTGGTCAGCGGTGACGCATAATAAATGTGACTTATACGGCAAAGCAACTTATTTATATATATTTTTCACTTTATTAGACATGTTTGGACTGTTGCGACTTATACGGCGGGAAATACGGTAGTTAACAACTTTCACTCACATTTTCTTGAGTTGGGAAAGGTTCTTAAAGACTCCAGTTGCCTCCAGAGTTGTGAGCTCATTGTTGTTAAGGCGACTAAACAAAATAAGAGAGAAAATAATTGTGAATGAAACAATTACTAAACCAAAGAAAGTCTCTCGTTCCTGGATAATGGATATGCTCTCAGATTATTTACAGTTCAGCTGTGGATGCAGGGATGTGCTCGGGGATCTTGGTGAGCTTCAGGTTGGAGCAGTCCACCACATTTGACTCGCAGCGACACTTGGGAGGACAAACTGGATCCGTGTTGCAGGCATTGTGCAGACGGGTGTCCTCAGTACCTGAAGGAACACACACATAAACACACTTTTACACTTAAACTCCTAAACCACCATACGTGCCCTTCCTTGGCTTGACACTCTTGGTCTGAAAAAAGACATCTTCAACCTCCCAAAGACATCCTGTAGCTCTTCCACTGCAGGATGGAGTCAGAAAAACTTGTGAAGGCGAATATCTCAGAGAAGTTAAAGAGTGAGAGCAGTGGGCTGAAAAGAAAGTGGATTTGAGAGGCCAAATTCAGTGAGGCAGAGCACTCAAGAGGGCAGCCGGTGGAGAAAAGGCAGATAAAAGGTGTGCAGGAAACAAGAGCAGACAGGTGGAGTCAGAGGGAAGCACAGGCTGGAAAAGGGAAGGAGGGCAAACGAATACATGAAAAACGAACAGATGGGAGAGAAATGGAAGGTGAGGAGAGGTACAGAGAATTGATAAAGAGCAAGAGTGAATCTGGGGAGTGTGGGACGTTTTTCCCGCACCTCCCCTGTCTATGAATAGACGTTACGTGCCAAAAAGTGTGCTGCCAGTTACATCATGGCTGCTCAATAATGGAACAGCACAGGGAGCTGCTCAGGACAATGCGTCTGCGTCCTCGCAGCTACGCGTCGCATCTCAGTTTGTGCGTGTGCAAATGTTTCTCTTAGAGGGCACAGCCCTCTTTTGAGTCTTGTTCTTTTACAGCAAACCGCTGAGGCTGAGGTTCGAAGTCGATGACGTCAGCAGGACGCAGTGGGGCACCCAAACCACAATTCTGAACAGCAAAACCTCAAACGACCAGGACAAAATGATCTGGCATGATGAGCATCAAAAACCAGAAAAAAGAAGCATAGCTCAAAACTTAAACTCTAATCCCCGATTTTATTCAAATATAATCGAACGGCGAGAAAAGTGAATTCCAGATGCGCTTACAGTGACTTTTTCTGAAGTCGTGTCACTTCAGAGGGGCTGTGTGGAGGTTACAGACAGACACAGTAATGCAGGTCATTAAGGAACTTTCGTTTGTTTGGGCCAGACAACAAAAAGGGGCATTTCCTGCTACACAGGAAGCAATGAAAGTACAAGGAAAGTGCTTTGATCTTCAGGATGTAGAGGAGCCGAGGGAGATTTCGTGAGCCTGAGTCATCGTCGTCGCCGTCACGAGCGCGCAGTGGCGACACTTTTACTGTCAGCACATTTGCACGAAAGTGCAGAAACGGGAGAGCAGAAGGATGAGGTTTTCCCCTCTCCGAGACGCGAAATGACTCATCGCCGGAGCTGTAGGAGCTCTCATAATTCCCTGCAGCTCGGCTCATCATTATCAATGTGCCGTGGTGGAGTTCCTGTGCTGCCAGTGACTGTGTGCACGAGTGTGTGAACCGCTGAGGCTTTTATTGTTATCGTCCCGCAAGGGTGAAATTCTCATTAATCACACTTGGCTTTGATCTCTCTTCTGCTAACATGGTACTCCCATTTGTCGTCTAAGCCGGCACAGAGCTTTATCTCAGCTTAGCACACAAAGCCATATTAATTTTACACTCATAGTTGTACCGGTGCCGACAATGAGCGACACAAGCGTGCACGGCTCCGGAAACACATACACACAGACGTTAACACACATCACTGCTCTTCCTAGTTATTTTTCTTGGAAGTGCTCTTGTTAAGAGGGCCGGAAACGTCCCCTGATAGGAATCTGGGTCCTCCGGTGGGCTTTATTTTCTTTAGCTCTGCTGATAGAGAGGACACGCTTTCCTTCCCCTGCGTCCTTCTCTCACTCTCTCCTCGTCTTTCTCTCTATGCGACTGAGTGTCTAAGCCAAAGAAAAGAGAAACTTCCTTTTGGCGCTTTCCATTGAAACAGTTCAGAAAACAAAGCTGAGAAGAAACATATGCTCTAATGACTTTATTTAATTATAAATATTCACGCATATGTTAGGTTTAGTCCCTCCTGGGATCAATCAGCTATTCTCGTGTTTATAAGTACGTCAGTGATGCATTGAGTGCAAATGATTTCACCAGTAAATGTCCAGTATTTACTTTATTGCTAAACACTTCCTCTAAATGATAATGAAAAATGTATCAATTTCAAACAAACGTAAAATGCTTGCAAGAATTCCTCACAGAGGAGAAGACGACAGCAAAATACATTTTGAGGCACTTTTCAGTTGTTTTACTTTCAGAAAGGTTCATCTAGCTTATTAGCTTGTTCAAAACCTTCATGACTGAAATGAAAACGAGCAGTCAGCCATGAAAACAACGATGTCCACTACATGGCTGCAGTTAATGACAACAAACAAAAAGTGACTGTGAAAGGCATGAACATTTATGGGCCACTCACCTGGGATGACGTACTGCTCTTTGGCTGTGACGGAGGAAACAAAGAGGGACGGATGTCAGTCAGGTGTGCATAGCTGTGGCATTGCTATGCATCAGAACGGTCATATATATATATATAAAGCTTATATATGACAGCAAATGACAACATGTTGATTGAACAGAGAAGCCGGTGACTGTCTCTGTTCATGACAATATGGAGAAACAGTGATACAGAACAAAGTAGCAAATATTTGGCTATTGCTATGAAAGCGACATGAAGGAACAAAAAAGGAAAAGAAAGAAGCATGAAAGAAGGAAATGAGAAAGAGGGAATTCCTTTCTCACAAGGTCTAACAAAACAAACAAGGGTTAAAAAAAAGAAGTGTTAAACCTCAAAGGTGCAAAGTGCCAGACATGAACACCACAGTGAATGATGGTTGAGGTTAGGTGGGAGCTTGACATTTAAAGTGGTGGACAGAAACTCCAGCTACCCTTTACCAGCCTTGCAGTGATAGTTCACTGTATTTCAAATGTGAAATAGGACTTATGATGTAGAAAAATTGGAAGAAGAAATAGCAAAAAGCCCCTCTCTTTTCAGCACTACTTACTGCATTTCAAATCGATGTATTGATTAAGGAGCACCAGAACAGAACGTTATACATGTACAGCCCTCCACGTGGAGTAATCGCTCACTGAATGCTCAAAATGGTTGAGGAAACAAACCACTCAAAAGGAAAGTACCGTAAGTGTGGATAAAAACAGAGAGGTGGGAATAAAACAGCAAAGCCAGTCTAAGAAATGGAAAATCCCAGAGAGTGAGAGAGGGGGGAGGCAATTAGAGACACACAGAGCCAGCAGCCTACCAGAACAGCGGAACTTCTTGCTCTTGATTTGTCCGATGCGTTTGTTAGCGAGACGGCGAGGGCTCGCGCAGCGGGCGCCGCTGGTTTCAATCGGGTTGGCGCGCAGGTAGTCTGCCAGCCACTTCAGGTTACAGTCACAGATGAACGGGTTCTGGGCCAGGTGACTGCAGAGGTGGATTGGGAAGGAAATATAGACAACAACAAAAAAGATTTGATGAAAGTTGGTTTTATTTGGACTTAAAAGGTCATTAAAAACATTTTCAGTAGGGATGCACAATATTATCGGCATGGTATCGGTATTGGATGATATTAGCATTAAAGTTAAATATCGGACATTCCATCAAATTAACACCGATATAAAAGATGCTGTTTTTATAGGAAACCCCAGTGACAAGGATGCCTGCAGCGCCAGCACAACGTGATGATGTCACGCGCCTACCTGATCTGATCACAGTGGAGAGGAAGAAGTGAAAATGTCGGTGGTGTGGAAGTTTTTTTTTTTTTTTTCGTTGAGGATGTCTGATTCTGAAGATTTCTGGACTACGTTGAGCCTCACTACATTGTCCCCAGTCGGAGATATTTTTCCAACGTAGACTTACCCAAGTTACAAGCCGTCATTTCAGACATCATTGAGAAGCTAATAACCAATAGCACTTGGGAGAGTTTTACCACAGACATCTGGAAGTCGCCGTTAGCATGATTAGTCTTACAGCACAATGGATAGACAAAAACTTTGAATTAAAAAGTCTGTCCTTCATGCACAAGAGCGCAGCAGATACCACACTGCAGCTAGGAACCTGGAACAAGCCTCCACAAGTGAGACAGCATCACAGGTGACTAATGCTAATAAATAACATTTAACACTTTTTACAGTGCTATACAGATGGCTGTTACTGAACATATGTCACCAGCTCTTACAGCTGTTACAAAAATTTTGTAACAAATAAGCCTAAATAAGAGGGCTATGTTTGGACAAAGGAAAATATATTTAAAATATCCGTATCGGTTATCGGCCAAATAAGTTTTAACATATCGGCAAATCGGATATCGGCCAAAAATCCAATATCGTGCATCCCTAATGTTCAGCTATATTTGCGAACACATCTCTTAATTTAATAACTTACAGCTCTTAGATTCTTGGAACTATATTTTTTGAGGAACATGACTCTTGGTTTGAGATATTTTGTCTGCCTTCGCTGAAGCTGTTTGAGAGTCATAATGACATTTGTCTTCAGCTTGTGAAATGTAGCTTCAACTCTCCAGCTGAGATCACCTGCCAGTGTGAAATACTCCACTTTTTTGCCACAATGTGCGTTCTTGATTAAAATGTGATCAGAATAAGGAGCCAATGTTTGTTTTTTCTTCCATTAGTGGTGACACAGTTTTGTTTTTCCTTGTGTGTATTTCACAGAATAAATCAAGCTTTTCGTCAGGTCCTACCCAAGGTTTCTGCATCCCATGCAAACATTTTAACCACCAATATTTCTCTTAAAAACACTGTTTCACGTGCCGCCGCTTTGGTGTGGGGGATAAGCGCGCGACACATATTGAGGCTGAGCCTCTCTGCAGGCGTCGCGGTTTCACGTCCCAGACCCGACGAGCTGTTTCTGCAATGTCTCACCCTTCTCTCTGTTTCGCCCTCTCCCTCTACAATAAAGGCCACCAGAGCCCAAAAATGTAAAAAATAAATAAATAATAAAATAAAATAAAACACTGTTTCACATCATTAGCTTCCAACTGAAATAAACTTTACATATTTTACATATTTTCAAATGTATCTGCACGCAGTGAAAAATAAAACAGCATGCTTATATGTAACCGTTTATGAGTTAGTTGTTTGAATTGTTTAAAAAAGTTTTAAAAATGTAAAGAGCAGTACATTTAGCACTTTTAGACCTCGGTTGTTTTAGATTACTAACAAGTACTGTATTGTACAGATCTGACTGTTTTTGGTCATTTAGACTACCGGTATTTTGTTATGTTTTGACTGAGATAATTTCTTAAATGAACTTATTTATCTGATAATGGAGTGTTTGCATCATTTGCGTTAAGTTTGACCAAATCACGTGTTTAGATTCTTCAGCTAAACCAGATTTCTAGTAGTTGAAATTCTTTAGTCTGTCTAAAGGACCTGAGGTTATTAGATTATTTAATGTATTTGTGTAAATTTCTTCAGAGTACATGTATGTGTGTTTATTTTTGAAATACAGTAGTCCCTCAATATTTTGTGGTTCAACTTTTGCAGACTCACTCTTTTGTGGTTTTTAATGTAAGATTGTACACAACAACCGATGGTCAACTTTAATATTACTCACGTGATTGGGACGGTACGGGATAAAAGTTAACGGGAGCTGATGGGAGCGGGAACCAACCAATAGGACAAAAAACAAAACAAAAAAATATTTTGGATGGGCGCCGCCATTTTGTAGTTTTCTTGCAACAACCCGATATTTTGACGCAAGTCAAAAGAACTAGATAGCCCAGAAGCCAACAGTGCTTCCGACCACTGCTTTCTGCCGAAATTCAAAGAGCAGCAATAGAGGGAGCAAACACTAGCAGAAAAACTGATGTGGTAAAAAATAGTTTTGCAGTGCAAAGTCAAAAGTAACGATCTATCTATTAAGCTCACAGAACTGGAAGGAAAGTTGCAAATAATGCTGAACCTGAACTCATCCTTCAAGTTGTAGTATTTTCACTGGTGAGTAACCATTTAAATTTTTGCAGTACTGTACAGCACATATACACATGTTAAAATTACGTAGGGTTAAGAGTTTAGAACATTGTTAAGAACATTGCAATAGTGTGGGAAGGGTTTATAAAGCCTTAAAATATTTATAAATACTAAAATGAATATAACGTCCCTACTTTGCAGATTTTCACCTATCGCGGGGGTGTCTGGAACATAACACCCGTGATAAGTGAGGGACTACTGTGTAGTAGATGTAACTGTGTGTCTGTATTGATAACAGTGGATAACTTAAATTCAAGTGATTTGAGACTGGATGTTGTATGCTGCGTTTTTAACGTCAAGGTTGCCATTAAAAGTTTTGTGTGTGCTTGTAAAGATGATAAAAATGCTCCTCTTTCTATTTCCTGTGTTTTTACAAAGGCCTGCAAATAAATAACTCCCATGCTTTATGTTCACAGGTGTGTCAGAGCGTGTAACGTTGTGTGTGCATATTTAACTCACAGGGTCTGTATCGCTCGCAGTGACGTGAAGGTGCCCTTGGCGAGTGTTTGGATCTTGTTATCGTACAGCGATAGCAGCGAGAGATTCTGCAGATCCTGGAAGGCGTTGGCACGAACGCAGTGAATCTTGTTGGCATTCAGCAAC
This sequence comes from Garcialebias charrua, assembly GCA_038048925.1. Classification (NCBI taxonomy): domain Eukaryota; kingdom Metazoa; phylum Chordata; class Actinopteri; order Cyprinodontiformes; family Rivulidae; genus Garcialebias; species Garcialebias charrua. The sequence goes on along the minus strand of JBBPBX010025165.1, from coordinate 23,891 downwards.
CTAAAAGAAGTGAAAGAAAACAGGGAGGAAGAGGGAAAAGAGGGAGAGAGAGTTCTTTATGAATTATTTCATTATAAAGCCAGAAAAGTTTATTTGAAAGTCAAGTCTGGTATTCAGTACGTCTGGAGAATATCAGCAAAGTGTACGGGTTTTCCACTTACAGCAACTGCAAGGAGTAGAGGCCGTCAAACACCCCCTTGGGCAAATCTGTGATTTTATTTCCATACAGCACGCTGAGAAATAACAACAGAGACTTTAGATACAGCAAACAACAATTCCGTGGCTTTTTGGGCTCAAGATCAGCTCTGGACCACTTACAGGGAGTTGAGAGAACGCAGACCCTGGAAGGCATCCGGAGCTATCTCTGAGATCTGGTTGTTGCTCAAGTCTCTGCATTGACGGAGGATAAAATATTAGACACTGACCTAAAGTTTTATGGGTTTTAAAGTCCTGCTTGATCCAACTTATACTTGCAACCCTGTTGTTACCCTCACGGGAGGATAGATCCTCCCACAGAGCTCGCAAGGAAGCAAATGTAGTTTGTGGGCTGGAGGAAGATAAGTCCCAGATCGCGTTCACATTTTATGCTGCGTCTCTTCACGGGAGACTTGTAGCCAATCAAAACATTTACTTGCGTTATTTGTGGCCTATCAACCCATCTTCCATTGTGGTGTGTGTGAGTGAGTAAGAATATGTCGCAGGGCTGAAATCCAGAGCCAAACAAGGGCAGAGTGCCTCGAAACATAGCTGATGTTAACAGGATCCGCAGGCCTCTTACCACAGGATAACCACTAAGCCTGTGTGCCCAGGAGTGCTGTGTGTCTGTACAAGTGAACGCAAACGTAAATGAAGAACAGTGGGACAGAAAGGGAAAAAGACAGATGGAGGAGGAGGTTTAATGGAGTATGCGGACTGAACTCCAGTCGACTGGATACCTTTGAAGGAAAATCATCATGTGGTGAAGAAGAGGGATATTTTCTCATTTGGGGGTAACGTTTAAATAAGTATCCATTTGTCTTCTTGCAAGGACTGAGGTTTCCTGGAAATGAAAACGAAGACTGGAGGCCAACAAATGCACTGGTGTGTGTCTGTAAACTCAGACGTTGGAGTGTTTGTGTATATGTCGGTGTGTGAGGGCTTACAGCATCCCTGTCTAAAGGGGTTGGTTCATGCGGAGGTCATTTAAACTAAGTCAACGACATTATGATTAGTTGAGATTTATTGGGAAATGAGGACACAAGATCAGCTAAGGCAGGCCATCGCTACAAATAAACCATTGTCTACACATAAAACATTGATCTATATCTGAACATCTGCTTAGTTTGACACAGGAGAGCAAGCTTATTCATCACAATGTACAGTGGCTGTCGTCACACTGCATACTGAGGGTGTTGGACACAAGATCGGCCCAACCTGCGAGTGTCCTGCTGAATCAACAGAGACATCGGGGGTCAATGCAGACCGACACAGTTGTTGCTAAATGTTGAATCGACATCTCAAACATCAGTAGCAGGTTAGGTTTGTTTAAAGGAACAGATGGATTAGACCTGTTTGGATAAAACAGCTTGGCTTATGGTGCATTAGGAAAAAAAAAAGTTTAAGAATTGTTTGAAAGAATTTCTCACAAATAGGGAAGCCCCCAGCAAATGTTGACGGATCCATTTATTTGTTGGTATTTAGAGCTCTTCTACGCTTTTAATGTGTTGTAAAAAATACAAAAGCCTGAAACATTCAATTACAAATGCCTGTTTTTTAAATTTTATGTAATGATGATTAAGGACTTCCCGCAGAACAGAAGGTTTCTGGAGGTCTTTCATCCCATCAGCAGCAAGTTTTTACAACCAAACTGTGTGAATCATCTCCACATCTCATTTCCATGCCAAAAAATAAATAAAATAAAAAAGTTACCTTTTTTTATACCATAACATTTTTTACTCCATAACAATTTTATTGTGTCTTATTTATAAACTGATTGCAACAGTTCTTTACTTTAAAATTCATGTGCAACAATAAATTGACATCCATTTGTGTGTATACTGTATCTACACCTCCAGATGCAGGAAGAGGGCCACCTGCATCATGAAGGACCCCACTCACCCAGCACACACACACTTTTTGCCCCGCTCCCCTCAGGCAGAAAGTTGAAGAGCATTAAGTGTAGAACCACTAGGCTGAGGAACAGCTTCTACCCTGAGGCTGTTAGACTCATGAATCCCTAGTCAGGATTTTCACTGTGAAAATTACTGTGGAAAAAAATCACTGTGAAAAAAATCACTGTAAAGCCACTTGGTTGTTGATATGTGCTGCTGATCTCATGCTGCTGATTTATTTCATGTTGCTGTGTTCATTCGTCTTCATCGGCTCACACAGACTCATGTTCATGCTGCTGTTGTTTGGCACATTGTTTTGTACTATTAGTGCTTAGTGTATTCTGAGTTTAGTGTATTCTTAGTTTAGTTTATTCTTAGTTCATATCTTAGCTCTTATTACCGTTTTTCTTTACAATTTGTATTTTTGTTGGATGTAACTGGGACCCTTTGTACATAGTTTCGTTCCACCTCATATACCACATCTGATGTGAATGATAATAAAGAATCTTGAATCCTTGAATATGTAGCAAACATTAAATGGTAAATGGTAAATGGAGCTTATTTATAGCGCTTTCCAGCCCCCTGTGAGGAGCCCCAAAGCGCTTTACAATACCAGCCATCCACCCATTCATTCAGACATTCATACACCGGTAGTGGTAGCCTGCCTTGCAAGGCGCCATCCAGACCTACCGGGAGCAACTCGGGGTTAAGTGTCTTGCCCAGGGACACAACGACACATGGTGGGCGGATGCGGGATTCGAACCTCCAACCTTCCGATCGGGGGACGACTGCCATTACCACTGTGCTATCTCTTCTTATGTAAAAGGAAAGAAACTGTGATAAAATTGGGTTCTGGGCATTTAGGTCTTTCCTCCAAAATAAAACACTAAAATGTTGTGTAAAATGTTGTGTTTTCCTAATTAAATACATTTTTAGCTACATTCCTTCACAGTTTATAGACTTAGTGTGTGTGTCAACATATTTCCATTGATATTCCCTTCAGCTCCAGCCAGTTTTTTTGCTCTACATTCACCTGATTTCATCTCCACATTGTCCCTGGAGCTGAATAATAAAACGATGAAGATCACTTTAGAAAAGGCAGAGAAACTCCCTGACCTTCCGGTTCCTCCATGTCCCTGCTGCTGCAGCTATGTAAGTCAGGGTCAGTGGTGTTGGAGGTTTGGACGGATGGAGTGAGCGAACAGCTGGCTCAGTGGGCAAGAAACCGCTCAGTCTCAACCACCAGCTCATCACCGTTCACTCCCAGAGAGAGAAAAAGAAACCCTCATTCCAGCCCTCTGTCTGTCCCCTCACCATCATCCCTGCTGGCAACATGCAGAATGGACACAATGCTAGCCAGGGGAATACCAGTGGGCAGAGTTGAAAAACGAGAACTGCTATTATGCACATGTAGACTGCTTGCTTTCCCTGCCACCCTAAGCCCGAGAACAAGACAGTGTTCCTAAAGTTCAGACAAAATAAATACTCTGCATGTTCGGAAGTGGTATGAGAAAACTGTCAACTATTGATTTTCTTTCCCCACCCAGTTTCTTCTCGTCTGTACTTACATCCTACGAAGTTTCTTGTAGGGAGAGAAGGCTCCGGGAGGGACCGACTTAATCCCGTTCTGCTCCAGACGTCTGCGGAGGAGAAGAGAGATGTGAAACCATTAGCTAACCAAACAATAGTGTTTTCCATGGCAACAAAGCTGAGTAAGCACCTCTGACCCTCCGTGATTGGCCTGATTATATTAACGGAGATCTATTTCATAGTTATAATCGGTCAAGGCATGTCGGAGTCATAACATCCACAAGGGCAATAAACAGTCTGAATGCTAAAGTGCTGTGGAAACGGGACTGGAGGGGGAAAAGCTCCGCGTTGCATTGTGTGAGGGTGTTAAGGCCTTCAGCAAAAAGTCATATTTCTCCCTGATTTAACACGTACAGTTTCCAGCACTTAGGCACACATATGAGATCATGAAATCAATAATGATCTCACTGGTTCTTGTGAAAGTTGCTGGTATCCTCTGGGTGTCTGCAGAGTGTCCACTGAAACCTTTGCAGCAGGGGTAAAATATGACTTCTCTGAGTTTACCTTTTCCTGTGAGCCGATGAAGTAAAGTTAACAACAGAGGAGTCTGACGGAGCTCACTACGGAAGCGTATTGCAGTCATACATGGACATTTTTTTGTTGAGCTTATGTAGTAATAACGTGATACGTATGTAGTAATAACGTGATACTATGTAGTAATAACGTGATACTATGTAGTAAAAATGTGATACTATGTAGTAAAAACGTGATACTATGTAGTAATAACGTGATACGTATGTAGTAAAAACTTGATACTATGTAGTAAAAACGTGATACTATGTAGTAAAAACATGATACTATTAGTAAAAACGTGATACTATGTAGTAAAAACGTGATACGTATGTAGTAATAACGTGATAAGTATAGATGTAGCATGCGCGTAGCCAGTATTCTAGGAGGGGCGGTTTCTTTAAATATATAGTAGACCTGCAAAAAGCAACATGCCTCGGTGGCACACTGGAAGCGCGTCTGCTTTCCGCTCCAACGACCCGGGTTCGATCCTGACCTGGTTAAACTTAATTTACTTTTTTTATTGGAAAAAAAAAAGGAGTTTGTGTTAACCACAGGCATATTAAGTCTATGGTGTTAACCGATTCGACATTAGCGGCGTCTCCATACCTTCTCAGAACTTGTGTTGTGCGGGAGTTGTGGTCCCGCCTACAACTCCCGCACAACACAAGTTCTGTGTTAAGAGAGGTGGAAAGAGAAGGTATGGAGACGCCGCTAATGTCGAACCGGTTAACACCATAGACTTAATATGCCTGTGGTTAACACAAACTCCTTTTTTATTTTATTTATCCAATGAAAAATAAAAAAAGTAAATTAAGTTTAACCAGGTCAGGATCGAACCCGGGTCGTTGGAGCGGAAAGCAGACGCGCTTCCAGTGTGCCACCGAGGCATGTTGCTTTTTGCAGGTCCACTATATATTTAAAGAAACCGCCCCTCCTAGAATACTGGCTACGCGCATGCTACATCTATACTTATCACGTTATTACTACATACGTATCACGTTTTTACTACATAGTATCTACTACATAGTATCACGTTTATCACGTTATTACTACATAATATCATGTTTTTACTACATACGTATCACGTTATTACTACATAAGCTCAAATTTTTTTTCATGGATGACTGCAATACGCTTCCGTAGCTCACTATAAAACAAATGTCAAAGTACGAAATTATTGCAGACACTTGGTCATCTAGAACAGAGCAGCAACAGACTCTAAGCAGTGTCAGATGGTCCCAGAGAAACACACCCATTGGTGTGGGCACACATGTGTGTTTCAGGGCCCATCTCGGCCCCAGGACAAATCCCTGCTGTAGCTGGCAGAGGGCTGTTTATCTGCAGGTCAGTTCACAGCTTTTAAAACTGTCCTTACTGAGGCTTAGCAAGACCCAGAGGAAGCCAGCTGCTTGTTCTACTATTCTGCCTTCCAGAGAAAACAGGCTGCACGAACTGTGGCCAGCTAGTGGCTACATCAGCATCTAAATATCATTAAGTTGCTATTTGTCACCACAGGAAAAATGGGAAATATTTTTAAATCGGCATAACTCCTTAGAGTTGGTAACAGATTTAGCCACCACCTTCTTAAGTATTTGACGTCTTGGCACATAAGCCTTTCCACAGGGTTTAATTAGTCACTTGGAGACGTTTCAGATATAACTAAATGCCTCTTTGGCCTCTTGCATTGCTTATTTGTCTAATCATGGGGGGGTAAATGTTTTGTTAGACACTAGCCACAGCCATTTAACGGTTTTCAGCTTCCAATTTTTTCAATCAAGAATCAGCCCCCATGAAAGGGCCGGCCTGCAGTTATAGAGCAATATGGGAGTGCAATCGACATTCCTTGGATAACAGTGATTGTAGACCGCAGATTCCTGTGGTGGACATGCTCTCCCTGTCTGTTTTTGTCCGTGTGTGTTTGTGCATTTACAGCAAAGTGACAGCAGTGTGGTTCCTCTGCCCTCACCATGCGGCAGAGTGCTGGGCCAAGTGGCTTTAGCGCCTTCTCTCATCAACCAGTCTGTCCAACTGGTCCAAACCAGTTTGGCGTTCTGCACGCAGCTTGAACGTGTTTCAGTGTCAGCGTACGTACATGCCTACGTGCTGTGGCGCTCCTGGTGTGCCAACATGAAGTTACAGCACAAAAACTCAGAGCCAGACAGGCACACACATTAAGAACATTTATCGTATTTTCCGGCGTATAAGTCGCAGTTTTTTTTTTGCATAGATTTGTCAGTCCTGCGACTTATATATGTTTTTTTAAGTCCCATATTCATAAATTTTTTAACTGACGTTTTAAATTTCGTAGAACTGCAACAGCAAGTCCTCCCATAATAATAATAATACTGTAATAATAATGCATTTTATTTGGTAGCGCCTTTCAAAACACCCAAGGACACTTCACAGCATTAAAAACACAATATAAACAACATAAAATAACTATATAAAAGAGAAAAAAAATTAAAGTGAGAAGGCTAGCTTGAACAGATGAGTTTTGATTTGAAGGTCAGAAGGCAGTCAATGTTACGGATGTCTGGGGGAAGAGCGTTCCAGAGTCGGGGAGCAGAGTGAGAAAAGTTTCTGTGTCCCATGGTGCTGAGGCGGACAAGAGGCACGTTGAGGTGGATGGAAGAGGAAGAACGAAGGGAGCGTGAATGGGTGGTAATGTGCAGGAGATCAGACAGATAAGGAGGGGCGAGGCTGTGAATAGCCTTGAACGTGTACAACAGGATTTTAAATTGAATTCTGAATGTGACTGGAAGCCAGTGAAGTTGCTGTAAAACTGCAGACCGGGTAATACTATTAATTTGAGAGTGGAAAGAGAAAGTGCTATCAAGAATGACACCCAGACTCTTGACGTGAGGGGAGGGAGAAACCAAGGAGTTGTCAATGGTGAGGGAAAAACTGTTAACTTTAGATAAGGTGGATTTAGTATTCATTCAACCTTTATTTATACAGGCTAGCCTCGTTGAGTCACGGGGACTCATTTACAAGAGGGACCTGTCTCACTCACACCAGTATGCCCGCTTGCTTCACTCAGCTGGTGCAGATGGAGGAACGCTGGAGAGCTAGCAGCCCCAGCCACGATGGATGAATGGCACCACGCCATCCAGGTGAAATGAAGCTGTTTTGACCATTAAATAAATGCATAATAAACGCAACGGGTCAGCAATGATGCATAATAAATATGACTTAAATACGCTTTTTTTCTCTCTTTGTGATGCTTTTTTTGACTGATGCGACTTGTTCTCTGGAGTGACTTATACGGCAGAAAATACAGTACATCCTTACAGATCAATTTGTGCAAGCGACTTCATCTTTGCAACCAACAAAGATGCTTCTCTGTTCATTTGCTCAAGTATTTAAAAAAAAGAATCTGCCAGTCGCCTGCGGACGGAAAATCAATGGTCCCTGTCCAGTTTGTCAGCCTGAACAATCGTGCACATGTGTGCATCTGAGAGCTGATGTTTGTGTCAATCTAATCAATTTTTTTCATCCTTTTCATCAGGACCCGAGCAGGCTTTTCATTAAGGGGGAAACACATTGTGCCTCTGGGTATTCAAACGGTGCGTGCAGGAGTCAGAAACGACGGCAGAACCGTGGCGGTGCGGATAAAAGGCAGAGGGAAAGTTTTATGGCATGGCTCGTCATTACAGACGGAGACTACGGTGCATTCTATTCTGTTGTGGTTTTGTTTAGGTTAACTGGAGCTCCTCTCACAAGAAAGGAATAAAATGAAAAAACAGCTCGGAACCTTAGAACCATAAACACAGCACTCATTAGAGTAGAGGTAGAACAGAGGGGTTTTAATTCTCAGATTTATACATAATGAGAGCAGTGTGTGTGTGTGCGCCTAATTACCAAGGCATTAGGCCAGCTGTGATACGCAGCAACTTGCCATGCTGTAAATGAAACTGACTTTATAATGAACTTCAAGCACAGATCAAACCTGCTGCATCAAGTTACTGAGCAGACCCCCCACTCCACTGCTTTCCATTTTACTTTTTTATTGTCAACGCACCTCCTTGAACTCGCCTGTAGTAACTTGGCAAGCCAGAGGGGGAAAAAAAGGAGACAGAGAAAATGCTGAGAAGTAAATAAAAAAATAAAATAAAAAAGAATGAAAAAGTAAAAGTGTCCTGGGAATTTACCCCGTAAGGTAGAGGTTCTGACGGGCGGGACAGAAGGAATTCATATGGGATTCTCTCTGGTCTTGTAAAAAAAAAAAAGAATCAGAACACGATGGAGTGTGTGAGCAGGATGAGTTTTAGCACAAATTAGCTTTGAAGGGCAGTGGGGAGTTTAAAAAGTCTACAGTGTATTATCTACAGTCTATAAAACACATCTCCCTGTTCTCCTATTACAGTCAAAAGTCATAGATAAGACCGACAAACCTCACATCCCATTTGTAGATCTCTGAACCTAAAAAAAAGTGGCAATTTTTATTTCTTCGTATTCCATCAAAAAGGGAGAAACTGAGTTATTTGCGTCTCCGAAATCCAAACAAAAACCTTAAGGTAATTTCAGGCAATTTTGCATTTCATGAGCTGTCAGTCTACTTGACGAGAACCTACTGAAGGATGCACATTAGGTTAAAATGCTGTACACCATCATTGATGAAGTTTAGTACATCAGTGTAGCAGAAATGGGTCAGGGTTGTTGGGGGAACATGGGATCAGTGACTCCGACACCGGCTGGGTATTTATAAACAGACTCCACGGGGAACAGTAGACCTAGAAACTTGCTGTGTCCTCCAAGTTGCACGCATGCTGTTAGGAAAAACATCCGTCTATCTTCTCTTTTTCACACCCGGCATAAATCACTGTCGCCGTACCGTTTCTGGGAGATTTCTGCCAGCGCTTTGAAACCCCCTGATAAAGAGTAAAATGACTTATTTGTAAAGTCTAACCACACATTCCTGGGAATCACAGTATAGCATGTGGGCCGTGAAGAGTTAATGCCCAGCCAGATGTTGGAGGGCTGATAAACTGAAGGAGGGATGTTAGCAATGCACTCGCATGTGGTTCACAGCATTCGGAGCTGATAAGAGCATGGAACCTCAGTTTAAGATTTGTGGTCTTCAACATTTTTTTTTTTTTTACACGAGACTGATGTCTTGTGATGCATGTAAAAGATAAAAATCTAATATGAGTTAGCTTAAAACCTCTTTGCTTTTAAACGGTATAACTACTGTACACAAGTTAAGTAAATATAAATTGAATTAGAAAGTACGGGAACCTTGTGTAAATCACTGACTTGTGGATTTCAAAATACTTGGAAGTTTTAAATTGGCTAAAGATCCATTACAAACCCTTTTCCTGTCATTCCTTGTGAATAAAACTAAGGGCTGTCATATTAAAATAGCAGCAAGCATGCTCACATTTCAGCCATGCTGTCAGGTAAGTTGGCTGGGATGGCCGTCAGTCCTTTTCCTCTGCAGTCCACGATGTTGTTACTGCAGGTGCACATGGCGGGACAAGAGCCTCCTCCGGTGCTGCATGGCTGCAAACTGGAGGACTCCTGATGTCCTGAAGATCAAGAGAAGAAAGAATCAGGTTTAAAAGGGAGAAGAATTGATAATAAAAAAAAATAGATCAAGTGCTTTTTTGGGGGCAATAATTACTTCTTCTTGTACCAAAAGCAGGAAAATATCAGTGCACCATGACAACCTCAGCCATGCTTTAGTGACCATATCATGATCTTTTCTTATGGACTAGGGCTGAACGATTTTGGAAAATATTCTAATTGGGATTTTTTTTTAACCTCAATGTTGCGATTTAATATGCAATTATTTTTCAACGTCGTCTTCTCATGTATTGTTCAACGAACACAAACAATAAATCTGTTTCAGTTGCAAAAAAACTCCAGTTTTCAGCTCAGCTGCAACTCTGTTTCTGCATTTTTTATCTGTACAGCTCTAGGATAGCGACTTGGCTAAAATGTGTGCACGAAGGCATTCTGTACAAAACCACTACATAAATCACTATATTAATGGCCAGCATGTATTTCGCTATGAACTCTGTTATTGCTCGAGTTATTTCCGCGTGCCATTTCGAATTATGTTCATACGGAGTAATACCTTCGAACAGGTCGGTCAGTGATCCTGTCGGCTGCTACTTTGCATACTTTAAGTTGAAGCACTGGTCGTTGGCATTCTAGCCATGCAACTATCATAAATGGCTTTGTGGTGCTTTTTTAAGTGTTGGTGAAGATTTGTGGTGTTACCTAGAGAGGTAGCAACAGCAGCAAGGCAGGTTCTGCACAATACATGTCGTTGCACAGCATCTTCTTTATTATAGCCAAAATAATTCCAAACAACGGAAGTGCTGCCCCTCTTTGGTACCAAACTTTCAGATGTATCAGCTTCGGTCAAGCCTGACACCAGTGAGCGTTTACTTTTCCTGCTCTGCTTTGCTCACTCGTAAGTCATGTAACCAGATCATGTGACCAGTCAAATTGCAACCTTCGCGATTAAAATTTTTGTTTCATTATATTGCAATATTATCGCAAATGCAATTAATTGTTCAGCCCTATGGACTTTATTTTCTCACTTGAAAAAAAATGCATGCATCAAATCTCCAAAAATATCTACTTTGGATTATTCAGTCTACTGTACTGAACATTTTCCCTAAAATACAGTTTCTAGTGTGCAGACAGCTCCAGCTTTGGCTGAGACTCTTTGGTTGCTTTCTAAACAATTTCTTCAAGGAACTTAATTGTTTGCAGATTTGTATGTTTCTTCTTTTAAAAAAGAAGTCAAGGCGCATGCTGTCTTTACAATTGTTACTAAATGGATTTCAGTTTTTTTATATGAAATTAGCATCATCACAACATCTTAGTGATTCATTGACAATGAAGCATCTTAAGTAATGAGAAGGAAATGATGAAACGTATTTCATTGTCAACTGAAATCTATGTTATGTTCTTAGAATATAATTTAGGATTTTTTTATAGCCGCTTTCTCCTTGTATTGCAAAGAAGGATTGTGTTGTAAAACTATGATTTGCTGGTTAATCATGAGAAACCTGAAAAAAATGCATGGATGACTTGTTGCTCTGTATTTAGTTTCTAAACGTAGTTTTAACAACAAAAGTAGTGCCAGTACTGTGTCTAATGGTCATTTCATGCTTATATTGTTTTTCTTTCTTTTCTTATATACGGTACATATAGTGCAGTTTTTTTTTGTCTTCTCATTGTTCAATAGTTTATGAACAACTTTTAAACAAATATTGTGTTCATAAAAACTAATGCCTTTGCATTTCCCTAAAAATATTTAAAGCTCAGAGTTAACAGTTAAGGTGTGACAACAGTTATAATAAAAGTAGTTTGAGCTCTGATGGATTTGTTGGATGGACTGAGAGAACATGACAATTAACAGAATTACAAAATGGACCAAATGTCTTGTCTTCATCTTTATTTCAGTTTTTTCCCCCCACTTTTTATTATGTCTCTAACTAGTGCTTTATAAGCTAAATTACTTTGTACAAATTAATAATAATAATAATGTCCTTTTTTGTCATCTGTGTATGTTTCCCATACACAGACGAAATTCGTCTCTGCATTTAACCCAACCACCACCAGGTGGTGCAGTGAGCAGCCATAGAAAGTGCTCGGGGAGCTGGAGAATAGGTGTGCACTCATAGACACCCCAAGGTGTGTAGTGGCCGGGGCGCGAACCCGCGTCCTTCGGGTCCCAAGTCGGAAGCCCTGCCACTACACCATCTTGGCTCAACTCACATTTCTAAGAATGTTTTAATACTGAAAACACAAATGAAACATCCTACGCTTAGCTTCTGCTTAAAGCTCCTTGCAAGTAAAGAAACTAGGTTGTATATCAAAGAAATGTCAAAGTACATGGAGAGCGGAGGAAAGACATGAATAACACAGAGTGACAAGTGAAAGCCTTACAATAAACTCCACTGATCTTTCCTGAAGTTTTCCTCCTGAGTCTGCGATCTCCAGGTGGAATTGATGCCATTCTGCACATTCAGCTTTTCAACTCCCACCTCCCCCCCCATTTCCAAAACTCTTCAACGTTTTTTTTCCCTTCTCCATTTGCATACTGAGCACACGGCTCATCACGCTGTCTCTAGGTACCTGTTCAAATGGCTGTAGCTCTCTTGTCAGCGTTGTGGTGAAGAACAAGTCGGCACTGCAAGAGCAGCGATTTCTGACGTGAGCGCGCCAGATGTGTGTGCGCGTGTGGAAAAGTCTAACCCAGTTAAAATGAATAAAACAGACTTTTAAATGGCCTCATTTACACAGCCTTACTAATCTGAGTTTCAAACCATGAATATTTAATTACCTTCCTGTCTATCGCTCAACTTGTGTTGGAAAATGTTGGCAAGAGAAAACTGGAAGTGGGGAGGAGAGGGATTTGGGGAGAGGAGGATAGAGTGAATGATGGTGAAAATCGGTGACAGCGGTTCAAACTCCACTGCCCAAACACACATAGATTACCACAACGTTTATTACTCCAACTCTTAGACTGTTCAGTTGATAAACAACGTTTAAGGTCAGCCGTCATCAATTATCTAACTTTCTCTTTTGATGGATTAGGAACTGAGAAGGTACACAAAATGAGTCCAAACTGGCACAACAGCCCATGGGATATGAGGTTGTGTGATCTGCAATGGCAGAGAGTTGACAGATTTGGGATCAGGGTATCGGGCAGAGAAAAACTCCCTTCTGATACAACATGGCACATTTGACAGGCCTGGGATCAGGGAAAGTGCAGTGCACAGCTGGAGAGGCCTTAACAATGACAGCTCCCTGACAGGTATACCTGAGGAGAGGCGGTTTGATGTTCACTCCACCTTTATTTTCCCCTGTGCCGTTTCCCTGTTATCTCCTTCCTATCCATTATCTCCACCACTTTATTCCTGTTGCATTTTAACATAAAAACAAATATTTTCACATTTCTTTCACTTCAGTATGCTATGTCTCACCCCGTTTAGCCTCCTTTTATTTTCCACTCTTCTATCATTGTAACTTATGTCCATTTGCTAACAAGTCCATTAAACCTCACTTCCTTTTATGTTTCTCGTCATTTCAAAATAATAGCACTTGTATCTCGCCATCTGTCTCGCCTCACTCTTTTTATGAAGCCATTTCTTTCCCATTTTCCTGAACAAGTATTTTTTTATTCAACTCCAAAGTGATTTATTACCAACCGTTGATATCAAACATAATTTTGTTTTTTATTACCTATCCCCTCAAACCTGTAGTTCAGCAGCGAAGTCATTCATTTTCTGCCATGCACTTTAACTGGCACGGGTAGCTTCTGAAGTTTGGTTACTTTAAGAGCCAGTGGTTGCAAAAAGCTCATATGATTAAATGTTAGGCAGCAACAATAATGACTAACTTGAATAATTATGATCTAAAGTGACAGGGCTGTGAAGAATTAGGATATAAATTCTTTGTCAGAGGTATTAAAAAAAAGCTATTTTTTGTTTCACTGTTTTATCCAGCTTTTAAACCCTAAAAAATACATTTTTGATGCCTGAATAGCGCCCCACCCCCCACCCCTTCCAAACTGGGGATTTTTTATTTTAGAATTTGAATTTTATATGGGTTTTCTCCGAGTACTCCAGCTCCCCCTCACAGGCCGTAAAATATGTAAGGTCCATTGGTCAATTGTCCCTAGGTGTGAGTGAAAGTATGAATGGTTGTTTGTCTCAGCGTGTCCCTGTGATGGACTTGTGACCTGTCCAGGGTGTCCCTCGCCTCTCACACAATGACTGCTAGAGATGACCGGCTCTACTGCGACCCAGAAAATGTAAAGCAGGATAAGAAAATGGCTCGATGGATGTAAACTACAAAAGTCTTGCTGGTTATAGAATGCAAATGTGCTTTAAAGAACAGTGAAGGGTAAAAATGTACGCCTGGGAATTTTTTTAATTTTTTATTTTCAAAGTAAACTATTATGAAATGCATTACCGGCAAATAAATACTTTGTACATAAAATCCAGCTAAGTACAGGAAAAGACAGTATGTCATATTGCTGAGACTGAGGAAAGATTTCATCACTTCACCCTGTGACTCTTCTTCATCCTCTTTTCTAATACATTCCCACACTGCTCCAAACCCCCACAGGTGGCCTCACCTGGTGACACTTCAAACTGAACCCAGGCACAAACAATTACTGTTTGTACTAGGGATGCACTATATTGTATTTTTGGCCAATACGCCGATATGTTAAAACTTATTTGGCCGATAACCGATACCAATACTGATATTTTTTCCCTAGACCTACTTACAGAGACTACTTAAATATTTAGACTTGAGACTTTGAGCTTTCTCTGCTGTGGAATTAAAGTAATACCGGTACATTGTTCTGCATGGTCTTTGTCAATTTGAGCTGCCACCAAATGCAGATGTCAAAAAGGAGGCTGAAAATAATGTAACACTTCAACTTGGATTATGTTTAATGTCAAATTAATTCATGACATTTACTCTCTCTAACACAATGACAACACTTGAACAGTGCAAATTTGTTAAATTTCACAAATCCAAACTCATATATATATATACCGGTATGTATGTATGTATGTATGTATGTATGTATGTATGTATGTATGTATGTATGTATGTATGTATGTATGTATGTATGTATGTATGTATGTATGTATG
>JBBPBX010025164.1:12092-39118 GCA_038048925.1 Garcialebias charrua | reverse complement strand
TTCCATTTATAGATGGCCTCCCTTCACACCTTATAGCCATCCTCTCACTCCAATATGTATTTTTTTATTTTTATATATATTTTATTATATATTTTTTTTATTTTTATTTATTTATTTATATTATTATATTATTATTTTTTTTTTAAGAGAGAAAGAAAGAAAAGAGAGAGTAAGACAACAAAACAACAATTATCCACAAAAAGAGCACAAGGCAAACACACCGAACCTCCGTCCACAATCCTGCAAAGCACATGACAGAACACAGCAACGAAACATACATGCATAAAGACTGATAATATTCATGACCCTGCAGAAGATTTCTTTTTTTATTTCACATATTTTTATTGATATTTTGCATATAGAACAAAGGTATTTACAAATTCGAGGGTATAAAAGTGTTGAAGATAACCAAACTATTCACACCTTTGACTCTAACATGCCTTTTTTTTTTCTCCAGGAACACCAAACACATACAGAACACCTCCAATAGTGAAACACAGTAAAGTGAAGGTAGTAGTAAATAAAATATAAAACAATAAAAATAAATAAATTGAAATAACTTTTAAGTAAAAAAAAAAAAATAAAAAAATAAAATAAAATAAAAAAGAAACCTAGGTGTGCAGGGGAATTTGTATTTCTACATTAAAGCAACAAATTCCATAAATGGCTGCCAGATAGAGTAGAATTTGTTCAAATTTCCAGATTTAGTATATCTAATTTTCTCCACTTTCAAAAAGGACATGACCTCATTTATCCACATTGTGCTGGATGGAGTTTTAGTTGATTTCCAATTACAAAGAAGGTGACGCCTAGCGATCAAGGAAGTAAAAGCTATCACCTTCAACTCTCTTGTGGAGTATTGACTATATTGCTCCGGGAGACCGAATATGACAGTATAAGCCGAGATGTCAATAGTTTTCGAAAGTACAATCGATATGGTATGAAAATAAATTTGCCAGAAGTTCACAAGGGCTGAGCACGAAAAAAACATATGTGTAAGATTGCAGGGCGAGCCTCCACAGCGGTCACAAACATCTATTACATTAGGGTAGATCCGTGCCAGTCTAGATTTTGAGTAATGACATCTGAATATTACTTTGAACTGTATCAGACTCAGGCGGGCACATATAGAGGTATTATGAATAGCCATCAGAGCTTTCTCCCACCAGTGATCATCAAAAACTAGCCCCAATTCCTGCTCCCAAGCTCTCTTAGTGCTTGTGGTTAAAAACACATCATATGATTGAATAGAATTATAAATCTTTGAAATTAAGGACCCTTGCAATGGGTTAAGTTGTATAAATTCGCTCCACGGCTGTTCAGGAGGCAGATGAGGAAAATTAGGAAATAAGGATTTTGCACAAGCTCTTATCTGAAAATATCTAAACAAATGAGAGGGTGGGAGATGAAATTTAGAAGCTAAATCAGTGAAAGAGCAAAACAACCCTTCTCTAAATAAATCTTTGAAACATTTTAGTCCTTTATTCTGCCATAAGGAGAATGTTGGATCAGTAAGAGCAGGTTTAAACAATGGGTTTTTTAAAATTGGGGTCAAGACTATGGGGTCTGTAAATTTAAACTGTTTCCTAAACTGAAACCATATCCGGAATGTATCTACAACTATGGGGTTGGTAGTTTGGCCAGAGGGATTCACAGAAGTTGGACCTGTAAGCAAAGCTGAAAGTGAAGCTGAGGGACATGAATATATTTCTAATTCACACCAGGTTATATCAACGGGATTAGACCAGAAAGCAATTTTGTTAATATTAGCTGCCCAGTAATAAAATCGAAAATTTGGTAAGCAAAGACCACCATGAAACTTACAGTTCTGAAGTGTTTTTTGTCTTACTCTGGGTGTTTTGCCGTTCCACAAAAAATTACCAATAGCTGAATCTAAAGAATTAAAAAAACTTTTTGGTAAAAATACAGGTAGACATATAAAAAGAAACAAAAATTTTGGCAGGATGTTCATTTTAACAGTACTTATTCTCCCTATCAAAGAGAGTGGGAGGGATTCCCATTTTTGAAAGTCTTTTTTGATGTCCACCAAAAGTGAAAGAAAATTTTTAGAGTACAGAGACTTAAAAGATCTGGTTATGTTGACCCCAAGATATCGAAAACCTGAAGGGCATAGCTTAAAAGGGACATCCGATTGGGAGAGTTGTAGGGCCAAGTGGTTAACAGGATAGCATTCACTCTTGATGACATTAACTTTATACCCTGAGAAATGGGCGAATCTGTGAAAAAATTTCACAATTGCGGGACAAGTTCTTATTGGATCAGTAACATATAGAAGCAAATCGTCTGCATATAATGACAATCTTATTTCTGTATGGCTCCTGATGATTCCATTAACACTTGGAGAGGATCTCAAAAAAATACTCAAAGGCTCTATTGCAAGTGCAAACAAAAGGGGCGATAGGGGGCAACCTTGTCTGCATCCTCTATTTAAAAGAAAATATCCGGATCTGTTATTATTGGTAATAATACTGGCACAGGGCAAAGTGTAAAGAAGGCGTATCCACGATATAAAGTTTTTACCAAATCCAAATTTTTCCAAAACGACAAACAAATAACTCCATTCAACCCGATCGAATGCCTTCTCAGCGTCAATTGTTATGACAACCTCAGGCGCTAGTGAAGTCCCCCTCGAATAAATAACATTCAACAATGTGCGAACATTGTAATAAAGTTGACGTCCCTTTATGAAGCCAGTTTGCTCCCTGGAGATAATTGTTGGGAGAACTCTTTCAAGTCTTTGAGCCAGGGCCTTTGCAAGAATCTTTGTGTCAACATTCATTAAAGATATTGGCCGGTAGGAGGTACAGAGATCAGGATCCTTGTCTTTCTTTAAGAGAACGCTGATAGAAGCTTGCCTTAGTGAAGGGGGAAGTAAACCGAGTAACAGAGACTCAACATAGACAGAATAAAGCAATGGAATAAGTTTAGCTTGAAATACTTTAAAAAACTCAGATGGGAATCCATCAGGTCCCGGAGCTTTATTATTTTGCATATTTTGTAAAGAGGTATTTAACTCCTGGATAGTCAGACCAGATTCTAGATGATCAATCAATTCTGGGTGTAAAGAAGGAAACTGAAGCTCATCCAGGAACTTATGCATATCAGTCAGATCTGTTGGAAGTTCAGATTTATACAGGGACTCATAAAATGATGAAAAAACCAAATTAATAGTTTGCATGTCCTCCTGCTGGACCCCCGAGCCGTCTGTAATACGACATATTGAACGTGAAGCTGCTTGGCGGCGCAATTGATGAGCTAATAATCTGCTTGGCTTGTCTCCATGTTCATAATACCTAGCACGAGAATGAAGCATAAGGCGCTCCGCCTCATTAGTTGTAATAAGATCCAGCTCAGTTTGTAGGACCAAACGACGCTTTGAAAGATTATCAGATGGAGTAGCTGCAAGCTGTTGATCAACCAATTCCAACTCAGATACAAGCTTCTGAATCTTTGACATCTTCAATTTCCTCACATGCGCAGAATATGAAATTATCTGACCACGTAAATATGCCTTCAAAGAATCCCACAGGAGCGCCCTAGAAATTGGTTCAGAATCAGAATCATTAAGTGCAATAAAATCCTCTATTGCGTCCGTAATAAATTTGTGAAATTTATCATCTAATAATAATGAGGTGTTAAATCGCCATTGAGAGGGATATCGAGGCCCAGGTGCAATCTGAAGATCAAAAGAGACAGGAGCATGATCCGAAATAATGATTGGGTGATATGTAGCATTTGATACTTTAGGCATAAGTTTAGCATCTATAAAAAAATAATCTATACGTGAAAAAGTCTGATGAACAGGTGAATAAAAAGAATATTGCTTATTGTTCGGATTATGAGATCTCCAGGGGTCAACACAACCATTATTTAACATGAAACTATTTAGGGTTCTAGCCATTGATGATTGGGTTAGAACAGGTTTAGAACGGTCTAACAGAGGATCTATAGTACAGTTCATATCCCCACCAAAAATCAAAACAGAGTCATTCAAAGATGGCAAAATTTCAAACAGCTTATTCATAAAACCAGGATTGTCAAAATTGGGAGCATATACATTAACTAGCAAGGTGGATACATGGAATAAAGTACCTAATACTATCAGATATCTGCCATCTTTGTCTGAAATGACTTTAGACATTTTGAATGGTACAGATTTACCTATTAAAATAGCAACCCCTCTAGACTTTGAATTAAAACTGGAGTGGAGTACCTCTGCAACCCATGAACATTTAAGTCTAGACTGGTCTTTAATTCTCATATGGGTCTCCTGTAGAAAAACAATGTCAGGTTTCAAACGTTTTAAATGAGATAACACCTTACTTCGCTTGACAGCGCACCCTAAACCTCTAATATTCCAGCTAATAAATCTTACATTTGAGTTATTTGCATTAGCCATGTAAAATATGCGTTAATATTGATGAAACATTCAGCCTCTGCCCCCACGTACCAGGTAAAGAATAAAAATAAATAAATAAAAAAACACACACACACACAACACACCACATCCCTCCCCCAGATAGCACTTACCATTATCCCATCCCCAAACGACGGAATACCAGTGCAAACTCCAATAGGAGTCATAAGCCTAAAGACTAAACGTAAGGATTTGAACCCAACCATCAACCTCAATTCACCCCAACTCAGTTGGAGCTCCTGCAAACAAAGACTGATAATATTCATGACCCTGCAGAAGATTTCTATAAAAACACATACCCATACCTACAAATATATATACAGTATACATACATATACATTTATATTCATTCATATACCCATCTACATATCTGCATATATCTACATATACATATTTGCATCCATTTGTGCGTGGTTGTGAGCATGCATAAGTGAATAAGGTTCTTCCAATAGAACATTTAGTAACGACTGTGAAGCATCAGAGACCCGTCCCCCCAAAGCCCGAGACAGACGAAGGGGCGATCAGAGCCCAAGACCCCAGGAAGGACCCAGAGTCCCAAGGACCACCCGAACAGGATGAGCCACTCGTCCACTTCCCACATCCGATCAAGGGGAAGAACCGGGCGAACCCCACCAGCGACCACACACAATGACCCCCCGGGGTCAACTGCGACAAATACACAGGCCCCTTACGGAGCCCCCTGCACCGACGTAGCCCCAGGGCCGGTCACTGAGGCCTGGGCACCGGGGACGCCCATCCCTCAGGCCCAGACCCGACAGGACCAGAGGACACGAGCCCCACCAGGCAGCCACCAGGCCGAGCCGACAAACACCCAAGCGCCCAGCCCCAGATATTGAGGGCCCCAAGCACGCCCGCAGGCAGAGGAACACCCACCAGGAGGCCACGCGCCAGGAGCGCGACACTAAGTAGCCTCAGATGTATCAGAGAGGGGGCAGTCCAAGTCCCAGCCTGACACTTAAACATTCATACACAGACACACTCATTCAGACCCACCCTCATCCTCACCCTCACTCACAGAAAGACAAACAATAACAACACGTTCCATTCATAATCCCGATGCACACTCTATACCCCCTAGGTCCAAGACATGTACCTGCTCCCTACATGGGGCAGCCCACATCCAAACCCAGGAGGTAGGCCCATTCATTCTGGGGTGGAGAGCAGTAGACATCCCAGATCCGGCTCACCCCTCGCCCTGCCGACAGGACAGGACACCCGAGCCCAAGCAGCCCCAGGGGCAGCGCACCGCCAGCCCCGCCCACGGTGAACCCACAGGCCCCGAACCCCCTCCCACATCCCAGCACAACCCCTGACGGCCCACCCCCAGAATGTCCGCCAGGCAACCAGGGGGGTAAGAGAAAAATAAATAAATTACATATACACATATACACACACATACACACACATATATATATATATATATATATATATATATATATATATATATATATATATATATATATATATATATATATATATATATATATATATATATACATATATACATAAATGAATACATAAATAAATAAAATTGAAATTAACAAATCAAGACCCCGACACACACACCCCCGTCCCCAAATGTACTGTTGGTGAGTGTTGTTGTATAGTGTACTTAAAAGGGAAAGAGAAGGAGCAAAGGCTAGCATTGTACCAGTTTCCCCTCCACTCCAACTCTAACCCAGGCCCTTAATGTCTAAATGCATAATGTTGAGTGAGCACAGGCATGGGGGCGAGATTGATGTCATCCCGCTACCCATCGCCATGTGCTCACTCCATTCCCTATATGTGACTTTTATGAATATGTTTTATGAATGAATGTCTAAAGTGTATATAAAATTGAGTCCCAGGTGCTCTGAACAACAGAGATGTAAAACCATTGCAGCACACCCGAGACTCAAATTCCCTACATGTATTAATTTAAGATGAAGAGGGCGGAGGTGTGCGGTGAGGGATGGGGAGAAAATGTCTGCAGGAATAGTGCTCCCACAGCGAGTCAGCTCCCCCGCTGACCCTGCGTACCCCCCCCCCAGTTCGCCAAGGTCCACCCAAGGAGCGAGGTGAAAGAAACACCTCTCCGACCGCCAGGCCATTGAGCCAAGACCAGAGAGGGACACGGCCCCGAGGGCCGCCAACAGCAGAACCAACAGCCCACACCCACCAGGGCCGCCACGACCCCTGCGAACCGCAGTTAGCCCGCCGTCCAAGAAGACACAAAGTCCAACATGGACGACACGGCCAAGAGCGCCCGCCCAACCGCCGACAGAGCCAGGAAGCACCAAGAACAGGCCCCAACCAGGGCCCGCACACCGGCCAAGCATAGTCCAAGGCTATCATCAAGGACATCCACCTAATCCCCACCCCAGAAGAAATACTACACCCACCCTTCATATTAACCACTTTCAGAACACATAACACATTAGACACCCAGGCTGGGTTTGCCCGCCCCCTCCCATTGGCCACCAGTCACGCCCCCAGACACCCACCCCCCAGCATATGAACCCCAACCCACCAGCGAGCCGAGGGCCCCCGGCCAGAGCCGGGCACCAGAGCGCCAGCCAGCCCATAGCCCGGCGACCCGCCCGCCAGAGCTCAAGACCCCCGACCCCCACCAGGCCCAAGCCCGGGGACGACACGCCCCCAGAGTCCCAAGCTCCCGGCACCCGCCCCGAAACCACCCCAGCACAGCCGGGTCACCGACCGGCGACCCATGACCGCCGCCACCGACCACCCGAGAGCCCGCATGCCGCCCCTAGCAGATATCCCCCAGAACCCCCCCGGTCCTCCCCAGGTCGAAGACAAGGTCCTCCCCGCCCAAGCAGCCCCAACCCCCCGGTGCCCCAAACCCCAACCTCCCCCCCTCCAGTCCCAATGCCCCACAAGGCCACATCCCAGACCCCCCACCCTCACTACGTAACGGAGCCGATCAAAGAATGCCAAATAGATTGATCCAATGTGTCGGCAGATGCTGTTTCAAGACTAATATGATCTAACAGAAGATTTTTATACTGATTAATGCTAAGATTATTTTTATTTTTCCAATTTACGAGTATGGTTTTCTTTGCGATGCATAAGGCAGTGAAAAGCATATAGGATGTATTTTTTTCTAGTATAACATCTTCAAAGATACCCAATAAGCAAACAGATGGAGAGAGTGGGATATTAATTTTCAAACATTTAGACAAGTCTTCACATACCTGTACCCAGAACCTCTGAACGGGTGGACAGAACCAGAGCGCGTGAATATAATCATCAGGTGTATTACTTATGCACTGTGAGCACTTGTTAGATGGTGTAAAGCCCATCTTAAACATTCGCTGACCTGTATAATGTACTCTATAGAGAACCTTATATTGTATTAATTGTAAATTGGAGATTCTAGTCAATTTAAAAGTATTTGAACATACTTGAGACCAAATTTTTTGTTCAAAGTTAATTGATAAATCTGACTCCCATTTTTCAACAGGTAGTGCTATCGAGTCATTGATTCTAGACAATTTTTTGTATATTTTAGATAATAATTTGGGTGGTTGAAAATTAATAAACTCTAACACACATGTTGGTGTTTCCAACAATGTTTTATTTAGCTTAAATTTCTTTTTTACAATTGACTTAATTTGTTGGTATTGTAGGAAATATTTATTATCAATGTCATATTGTATTATTAATTTATTAAATGGAATAAAGTCTATACCCTCAAATATGTGTTCCAGACATTCAATACCTTTCATTCTCCAACCTGGGAAATTTAACATATTATTTTCTTGTTGAATGTCAGGATTGTTCCAGAGAGGTGTATGTCTACATGGGAGTAGTGAAGACTTTGTCATTTTCAGATACTCCCACCATGCTGTCAGAGATGAGCTAATATTGATGCTCTTAAAGCAGACATGTCTTTTTAAATCTGTACTGATAAATGGTAGATCTGAAATCCTAATATTATTACATAAAGTTTGTTCTATATCTATCCAAGTTTCATCTAGTGCATTCGGTTTTAACCACTTTGATATATATTGTAACCTGTTGGCTAAATAGTAGTAATAAAAGTTTGGAAGTTCTAATCCTCCGGTATCTTTAGATTTCTGTAATGTTTTTAAACTAATACGTGGAGTTTTATTTTTCCAAAGGAATTTAGATATAGAAGAGTCCAGGGACTTAAACCATTCAGTTGAAGGTTTATTTGGAATCATTGAGAATAAATAATTTATTCTCGGCAGCACCATCATTTTTACTGAGGCAACTCTTCCCATAAGTGATATGGGTAGAGATCTCCATCTAGTAAGATCGTCTTCAATTTTCTTTAATAGTGGGATATGATTTAATTTTATTAAATCCTCCAATTTAGGAGAGATATTAACACCTAAATATTTAATGTTACCTGATTGTAGTCTTTCATTAAGAGAATTATTAAACACGCAATTTATTGGAAGAACTGTAGATTTTGTCCAGTTTATAGAATAATCAGAAACTTTTGAAAATGAGTTTATTAACTTGATAACATTGGATATTGAGTTTCCTGAGTTCTCAAGAAAAAGCAAAACATCGTCAGCATAGAGACTAATTTTATGTTCTGTGTTTCTACCCTTTATGCCTTTAATATCAGCACTTTGCCTTATTGCTGCTGCTAAAGGTTCAATAAAAATAGCAAATAATGCTGGTGAAAGTGGGCAACCTTGCCTGGTCCCCCTCTGTAAACAGAAGCTTGAAGATAATTGATTATTTGTCCTGACGCACGCTGTTGGTGAACTATATAATATTTTTAACCAGTTAATGAAGTAATTCCCAAAACCAAATTTATTTAAGGTAGCAAATAAGAAATTCCAATTCACTCTATCGAAAGCTTTTTCAGCATCTAAAGAAAAAATAGCTGTTTCAATATTTTTAAAATACGAATACTCTATTACATTATATAATCTGCGAGTGTTTGTGTTCGAGTGTCTTCCTTTTATGAATCCGGTTTGGTCTGGATGTATAATAACAGGAGTTATCTTCTCTAGTCTTTTTGATAAGACTTTACAAATTATTTTAACATCAACATTAATAAGAGAGATTGGACGATAACTGGTAGGTAATACTGGGTCTTTGCCTGATTTTAATAAGAGACTAATATTGGCTGAATTCATATGTGTTGGTAGCCTGCCATTTCCTTCTGACTCAAGTAGCACTCTATAGAATATTGGTTCCAGTATATCCCAGAATTCTTTATAGAATTCCACTGGATAGCCATCAGGACCTGGAGATTTCTTATCCACCTTATTCCTACGCCCCATGATGCCTTGCGCAAATTATGTGAACGACTTCCGCTGAAAGGCAGAACCGGCACTTTTGTTACACGCTAGCAACGCGCTAACCGGTTTTCGTCAGAGGTTTTAGGTCATAAAATATGTGGGAACATAAACTATCACAACTCAAATGTGGAGATATTGTTTTACCGCTACCTACAGCTGTTGAGGGGTGGGAGGACGACTTGAAGAAGTGGCCGAAAATAACGTAGACTAGCATGTTTAGCTACTAGCATACTTAGCTACTTTGACAGTTGCTTCAGATGGCGAAGCGATGAGCAATCTGAAAAGCTCTGAAGCTTATTAGTATCTTCACATTAACAAGGTTGGTCCTGTTATGTTAAGAGAGCTGGGACACTTTATTTAAACAAACATAAAGCCCAGTCTAAGCATTAAAACTACACATCTCCAGGTCCAGCTAACAATGATGTTGCTTTGGACTTTTGAGCTGCAAGATGTTTATCTGGACACCAACTGAGCACCTGGAGCTTGACATTTCTTTTGACAAATACTTTACTGATTCACAAATGAAGCACCTTGAGAACTTTTAATAAAATACAGTAAATGAAAACAAATAATGAAATAGACAGGAAACGATCTTTAAAAACTTGATAATGACAAAAGTGACATTTAGATAGAAACAGTAGTTTAATCCAAAATTAACTGATATAGTGCACACAAAAACCTAACCTTGTAAGAAGGTTAACAGTCAACTATTGTACATAACAAATGAATCATTTTAGCAAATACTTTTCTAATGTAATATAGTTAACATTGCATCCTTTAAAAAACATGTTGAGTTGTGTTACGTTTACAGCAAGTACACCAGTACTGTACATGTTTGAGAAAAATGTTTACATTTAATGTCTTCTCACTTCTCACTTGAAATAAGCTGGCATCCTTTGCGTGTGAATGCTGGAACGATTACATTGACACCATAGCTCTTGCAGCAGGTCCCTCACTGTGAAACCACGATCACCCATCACCTGATCTCCAGCACGCAGATAGTCCAGAAACCCAGAGTTCTGTGTTATATACCTGTCACTGCATTTACCACCATAAGCATCGAAATAAACATGATTATTCCAGAGGGAGAAACAGCCAATAAATATTTCACAGTGTTATTTGCATGTATGATTCACTTCTGGAGTCCAAGTTTTTAGCTTTCTGCAAAACATGTTGCTTTAATTGTTTCACGGGGCAACCATAGAATAAGGTTGTTGGTTTGTTCTGACATTATGTCAATCCACATTCCAACAGTCATGCTGCATGTGACTGGTGGTGTTGAGCAGCTCCACACTCTCATCAAGCCCATCTGAAAGTAAAAGTACAGTATACAAACTTTAGGGTTCATTTATGAACACACACACACACACACACACCTATATTATATATATATATATATATATATATAAACACACACCTATATTATATATATATATAGATATATAGATAGATATGTATAAATAAACGCACACACAGCATACATATAGGTGCGTGTGTTTATTTGCCAGTTATGAACGAAAATATTAGTATCATTTAATCACTGACTACATAAAATCATAACACTAAAAGCTGTCTCTTAAATCATACCTGGTGTTCTCGATCATCTGGAGGATACAGAGTCTTTTTTCAGGTGGTTTCTCGTAGCCCAGCCACAAAGAAGGATGCAGGTTTTTGTTTTCGGAGCATGTTCAACACACACTAGTTGCAGCCACAAATTCAGCTTCGTGTGATTATTCATACAGCCATGAACAGCGCAACAGGTACCCGAGCTCCTCAAGACATCTTCGTGACAATATTAGCTCGAAATAACAGAAAACAGAACTTCAACAGAACTTCTACGATGCGCGCAGATTAGCAAGCAAACAACGAGGAGCCAATGCAAAAATTCTACTTCCGGGGTCAAACGGAAGTACGGCACATTATCGCTTCTACAGTGACACCTTCAGGAATAAGGTGGATTAGGCATGCTTTTAATTGCTTCATGGAGCTCATCTGATGTTGACGGTTGTCTTGATGTGGGTCATGACCAGTTTCTCAAAACATTTAGCGACTTTTAGCGAGAATAAAGAGAATGAAAGTGAAAAAAGAGTGGAGGTCATAGAAACTGTGGACCAGGAAGTGGGAAAGATTAGTGAGGGTGAAGTCCGGAAAGCTCTGAAAAGAATGAAGAAGGGGAAGGCAGTAGGACCTGATGACATACCAGTGGAGGTTTGGAAATGTCTTGGAGAGATGGCAGTGAGGTTTTTGACTCAAATATTTAATGGAATATTTGAGGGTGAGAAAATGCCTGAAGAATGGAGAAGAAGTGTGCTGGTTCCCATTTTTAAGAACAAGGGTGATGTACAGAGTTGTAGCAACTACAGGGGAATTAAGTTGATGAGCCACACAATGAAGATCTGGGAGAGAGTTGTGGAAGGAAGACTTAGACAAGAGGTGACTATCTGTGAGCAGCAGTATGGTTTCATGCCAAGAAAGAGCACCACAGATGCATCTTTGCTTTGAGGATGTTGATAGAGAAGTACAGAGAGGGTCAGAAAGAACTCCATTGTGTGTTTGTGGATTTAGAAAAAGCATATGACAGGGTGCCAAGAGAGGAGGTGTGGTATTGCATGAGGAAATCTGGAGTGGCAGAAAAGTATGTTAGACTGGTACAGGACATGTATGAATGGTAAATGGTAAATGGAGCTTATTTATATAGCGCTTTCTAGCCCCCTGTGAGGAGCCCCAAAGCGCTTTACAATACCAACCATCCACCCATTCATACACGCATTCATACACCGGTAGCGGCAGACTGCCATGCAAGGCGCCTTTCAAATCCTACCGTGAGCAACTCTGGGTTAAGTGTCTTGCCCAGGAACACAACGACACATGGTGTGGGGAACCGGGATTCGAACCTCCAACCTTCTGATCGGGGGACGACTGCCATTACCACTACGCCACAGCCGCCCCATGAAGACAGCAGGACATGTATGAAGACAGCAGGACAGTGGTGAGATGTGCTGTAGGAGTGACAGATAGCTTCAATGTGGAGGTGGGATTTCGTCAAGGATCAGCTCTGAGCCCCTTCTTGTTTGCTCTGGTGATG
Organism: Garcialebias charrua; assembly: GCA_038048925.1. NCBI lineage: Eukaryota > Metazoa > Chordata > Actinopteri > Cyprinodontiformes > Rivulidae > Garcialebias > Garcialebias charrua. Next base: position 26,289 of record JBBPBX010025164.1, on the reverse strand, counting down.
GACCGACTAACAGATGAGGTCATGCAGGAATCCCCATGGACTATGATGTTTGCAGATGACATTGTGATATGTGGTGAGAACAGGGAACAGGTGGAAGAGAACTTGGAGAGGTGGAGGTATTCACTTGAAAGAAATGGTAAATGGTAAATGGAGCTTATTTATATAGCGCTTTCTAGCCCCCTGTGAGGAGCCCCAAAGCGCTTTACAATACCAACCATCCATCCATTCATACACGCATTCATACACCGGTAGCGGCAGACTGCCATGCAAGGCGCCTTTCCAGTCCTACCGGGAGCAACTCAGGGTTAAGTGTCTTGCCCAGGGACACAACGACACATGGTGTGGGGAACCGGCATTCGAACCTCCAACCTTCCGATCAGGGGACGACTGCCATTACTGCTACGCCACGGCCGCCCTACGGCCGCCGAAAGAAGAAGAATGAAAGTCAGTCGTAGTAAGACAGAGTGCATGTGTGTGAATGAGAGGGAGGCCAGTGGAACAGTGAGGCTACAAGGAGCAGAGGTCACAAAGGTGCAGGACTTCAAGTACTTGGGGTCCACTGTCCAGGAAAATGGGGAATGTGGTAAAGAGGTGAAGAAGAGAGTCCAGGCAGGATGGAGTGGATGGAGAAAAGTTTCAGGAGTGATTTGTGACAAAAAGGTGTCAGCAAAGGTCAAAGGAAAAGTTTACAAGACAGTGGTGAGACCAGCTATGTTGTATGGTCTGGAGACAGAGACATGGACAAAAAGACAGGAGAAAGAACTGGAAGTGTCAGAAATGAAGATGCTGAGGTTCTCCTTAGGAGTGACAAGGATGGATAAGATCAGGAATGAGATCATCAGAGGTACAGCACATGTTGAACAACTGGGAGATAAAGTTAGGGAGGCCAGACTGAGATGGTTTGGACATGTCCAGAGGAGGGACAGTGGGTATATTGGTAGAAGGATGTTAGAAATGCAGCTGCCAGGAAAAAGACAAAGAGGAAGGCCAAAGAGAAGACATATGGATGCAGTTAGAGAGGACATGGAGGTAGTTGGAGTGAGGACAGAGGATGCAGAGGACAGAGTGAGGTGGAAGAGGATGACTCACTATGGCGACCCCTGAAAAGGGAAAAGCCGAAAGAAGAAGAAGAAGAATCAGGGACAAAGTTTCTCCAGTAGAAGACAGATGAGGGGATATAAATAATATCTTGCTGAAACAGGGCACAGATAATTCTGTTGTTCCTACATGTTGAAGAAAAGCTAGCTTTACCAACAGTGGTATCAGTTACATTCAACAAGGATTTATTTTCATCAAAGACATTGTTTCTAAAGAGTTCACAAATTTCATTAATAACAGCATCAAACACAATATCATACTCTTTAGAAGTGACAGCAAAGTTAAACTTCATGTTGAATTCATTATAACTGAGTAAACATCCATTTTTCTTAAACAGTTGACCCACTAGAAGGATGTTTTGGTTGAACCATTGGGGATAAAATTGTGATTTGTTATTGTAAAGGATAAATTTGTTATTCCAAATAAAAAATTATGAGGGGAAAAATTATGTTTATAAATAAGTGCCCATGAGAGAAGTGTTTGTGAAATGCAGAAAGTTTTACTGGTACTTTTTCTATATTGTAATTACAGAGGAGGAGAAAATTGAGCCCTCCTAAATTTGAGAAGATGTGATGTGGGAAAATATTCCACATGGAGGATGGATTTTTTTAAATATGATTTTATCCAATTTACTTTGAAGGTAATGTTTAGAGTTGTGAAATCGAGAAAATGTAAGCCTCATTTCTCGTATGAGCTCATTACCACAGATTTCCTTAAGTAATGAATACGATTTTTCCATAGGAAATTAAACAGCATTTGGTCAATATTCTTCAATGTTTGATTGTCTAAGTATAGGGAAAGTGCAGAATAAGTAAGTCGTGAAATTCCTTCAGCTTTAGATAATAAAACACGTCCTCTAAAACTTAGGTCTCTTTGAAGCCATAGATTAAAACGGTTTTTGGTTTGGTCAATTAATGGAGCAAAGTTTAAAGAGCATCTTTCTGAGTTGTTTTTGGAGATAATTATGCCTAAATCTCAGACTGAGGAAGTCTTTCGGACGAAAGACGAAACGTTTCTACAGCTTTTTTTTTTTTTTGCTTTGTTTTGTTTTGTTTTTTGAATGTCCAGAGGACCAGACTTAGCTTTTTCAGATATGCCTAAATATGTTACACTTTCTTTGACCGGGATATTAGATATAAATTTTGAAGTACAGTCTTTAACTGGTAAAAGTTCACATTTTTTTAAGTTCTAGTGAAGTCCTGAAACATTAGAGAAGGTTTGGATTAAATTTAAAGCTGGTGAAATTTGACTGCTGTTTTTTCTGTTTTAAAATAGTTTTTTTTTTCAATACAGATGGGACAAGAAAACAAGAACAAGGAACACAGAAAAATAAAAAATAAAAATTTAACTATGCCAGGGGGGTACCAGGTTTCTACAATGAGTACATAAAAAAATAAAATTATACATTAAATATATTCAAGGAGCTACAGCATTCAAACGTGTTTATAGCTTTCTTGTTGTTACTCTTAGAAATGATGCAGAAATATAATTCTATTTCTTTAATTAAACCTGGAAAAAAAGGTGAAGATGATGAAAATTTACATTTATGAATATGGTATTTGCAAAATATTATAATCAAATTAATTGCCAGGTATTTTTTTACATTAATATTCTTTTCGTGAAAGCCAAAAATAATGTGTTCATATCCTAATGAAAATTTTGAATCAATATTACAGATGATAAATGTATTACAATGCTTCCAAAATGTCTTAATGATACAACAATTCCAGAATAAATGATTGATTGTTTCGGGGTGCTCTTTGCCAAATTTACAGTTGGGGTCAATTGTTTTAATATATTTCTTCATGAATTGATAGGATATATTCTGTGTAACAGTTTAAAGGAGACATCTATCATTTTGTTGTTTATCATGAGTTTCTGATGAAATGTCCACACATTTTTCCATTGTGAATCAGGGACAAAGTTTCTCCAGTAGAAGACAGATGAGGGTTTTTGCTTTGGTCAATTAATGGAGCAAAGTTTAAAGAGCATCTTTCTGAGTAGTTTTTGGAGATAATTATGCCTAAATATGTTACACTTACTTTGACCGGGATATTAGATATACATTTTGAAGTACAGTCTTTAACTGGTAAAAGTTCACATTTTTTAAAGTTCAAGTGAAGTCCTGAAACATTAGAGAAGGTTTGGATTAACACCAGTACTACCCAAATGTGAGCCATTTGGCTATTCTAGCTATAGTTCCCATGGGAGTTAAGGGCATGGCATAGCTCCGCGCTAGCGCGAGCGCGAGCCCACGCGGCGCCACGCTGTGCGAGCTGCGCTTGCACAAGCCTTTGAACGCTCGCGCGACCGCGCCAAACTCAAATTTTACGACCGCTCACGCACGCGCAGTGTCTCACAATAAACTGCCCTGGTGGCGGACTGTTTTGTGTGACACACAAATGAATTAAATTCCTCTTCTTCATCGCTGAACGGGCCTTTTCTTTTGGTTTTTTGCCAAAAGTCAAGTGATCGCTTTAAGCGGTCACCATTCACTTCCTCCTCCGATGAGGAGGAATGAATGAACTTGTCACGAGTGTGTCCAACGTGGATACGCAGGTTCTAAACATTTCCTGGTGTGCTTGTCTGCTGTGTGGGTTGAAGGACCAGCGCTCCCTGTTTTAATTTTAATTTTTAGGACTTTTTTATTAACATATAAACACAGAACAAAGCTGCACAGCCCTCTGCATTCTTCTCAGACCCGACCTGTCAATCAAATCAGTAGGCTGTCAGCAAATGACCAATCAGCGACCTCAATTTGTCCCGTAGCTAAACGCTCCGCCCTGCTTCTGCTCAAATGACATCAAGTATTTGGAGCGAAAACATTGGAGCCACACGCTGCTTCACGCTGTGCTCTGCTGTGAACCCCCACGCGCAGCACAGGCGCGTGGCGCGGCGCTTGGTCCAGCGCGGAGCTTTGCCTCGCCCTTTAGTCAAATGGCTCATTGAATTAGCACTTTTGCAACCATTGGTATGTATATGAGGCCATTCTGTTGGTGTGGAGGAGGCCTTGGGGTATATTTATTTATCAGAGTCAGAGAGTCAAAGAGTCTTTATTGTCATTTGCACCGCATGTGGTACATGTGATGAATACGAGATTATGTACACAGGGTCGTGTATATCCATCCATCCATCCATCCATTTTCTTCCACTTATCCGAGGTCGGGTCGTGGGGGTAGCAGCCTAAGTAGGGAGGCCCAGACTTCCCTCTCCCCAGCCACTTGGAGCAGCTCCTCTGGGGGAATCCCAAGGCGTTCCCAGGCCAGCCGAGAAACATAGTCCCTCCAGCGTGTCCTGGGTCTTCCTCTGGGTCTCCTCCCGGTGGGACATGCCCGGAACACCTCACCAGGGAGGCGTCCAGGAGGCATCCTAACCAGATGCCCGAGCCACCTCAACTGGCTCCTCTCGATGTGGAGAAGCAGCGGCTCTACTCCGAGTCCCTCCCGGATGACTGAGCTTCTCACCCTATCTCTAAGGGAGAGTCCAGACACCCTGCGGAGAAAACTCATTTCAGCCGCTTGTATCCGAGATCTCGTTCTTTCGGTCACAACCCAAAGCTCATGACCATAGATGAGGGTGGGAACGTAGATCGATCGGTAAATTGAGAGCTTTGCCTTTCGACTCAGCTCTCTCTTCACCACGACAGACCGGTACAGCGCCCGCTTCACTGCGGATGCTGCACCTATCCGCCTATCGATCTCACGCTCCAGTTTTCCCTCATTCGTGAACAAGACCCCGAGATACTTAAACTCCTCCACTTGGGGCAGGACCTCATCCCCGACCCGGAGAGGGCATGCTACCCTTTTCCGGCTCAAGACCATGGCCTCGGATTTGGAGGAACTGATCCTCATCCCGGCCGCATCACACTCGGCTGCAAACCGCTCCAGCGAAAGCTGTAGATCACGATCTGATGAAGCCAATAGGACCACATCATCTGCAAAAAACAGAGAAGCGATTCTAAGGCCACCAAAACGGATCCTCTCAACACCTTGGCTGCGCCTAGAAATTCTGTCCATAAAAGTTATGAACAGAATCGGTGACAAAGGGCAACCTTGGCGGAGTCCAACTCTCACTGGAAACGAGCCTGACTTACTGCCGGCAATGCGGACCAAGCTCTGACACCGGTCGTACAGGGACCTAACAGCCCATATCAATGGGCCTGGTACCCCATACTCCCGGAGTACCCCCCACAGAACCCCCCGAGGGACGCGGTCGAATGCCTTTTCCAAGTCCACAAAGCACATGTAAACTGGTTGGGCAAACTCCCACGCACCCTCCAGGACCCTGCTGAGGGTGTAGAGCTGGTCCAGTGTTCCACGACCAGGACGAAAACCACACTGCTCCTCCTGAATCCGAGGTTCGACTATCCGACGGACCCTCCTCTCCAGAACCCCTGAATAGACCTTACCAGGGAGGCTTAAGAGTGTGATCCCCCTATAGTTGGAACACACCCTACGGTCCCCCTTTTTGAATAGGGGAACCACCACCCCAGTCTGCCAATCCAAGGGAACTGCCCCCGATGTCCACGCGATATTGCAGAGTCGCGTAAGCCAACACAACCCCACAACATCCAGAGCCCTAAGGAACTCAGGGCGAATCTCATCCACCCCCGGAGCCCTGCCACCGCGGAGCTTTTTAACCACCTCGGTGACCTCAGCACCAGAGATTGGAGAGCCCGACCCAAAGTCCCCAGGCTCCGCTTCCTCAGTGGAAGACGTGCCAGTAGGATTGAGGAGGTCTTCGAAGTATTCCGCCCACCGACTCACAACATCCCGAGTTGAGGTCAACAGCACGCCATCCCCACCATAAATGGTGTTGGTCGCGTACCGCTTTCCCCCCCTGAGACGCCGGATGGTGGACCAGAATCGCCTCGAAGCCGTACGGAAGTCATTCTCCATGGCCTCTCCGAACTCCTCCCACGCCCGAGTTTTTGCCTCAGCAACCACCCGAGCCGCATGCCGCTTGGACTGTCGGTACCTATCTGCTGCTTCCGGGGTCCCACAGGCCAAAAAGGCCCAATAGGACTCCTTCTTCAGCTTGACAGCATCCCTCACCGCCGGTGTCCACCACCGGGTTCGAGGGTTGCCACCACGACAGGCACCAACAACCTTGCGGCCACAACTCTGATAAGCTGCCTCGACAATAGAGGCGCGGAACATGGCCCACTCGGACTCAATGTCCCCCGCCTCCCTCGGAACGTGTTCAAAGCTCTCCCGGAGGTGGGAGTTAAAGCTCCGTCTTACGGGAGACTCTGCCAGACGTTCCCAGCAGACCCTCACAATACGTTTGGGTCTGCCAGGTCTGACCGGCATCCTCCCCCACCATCGGAGCCAACTCACCACCAGGTAGTGGTCAGTGGACAGCTCCGCCCCTCTCTTCACCCGAGTGTCCAGGACATGCGGCCGCAGATCAGATGAGACGACAACAAAGTCGATCATCGAACTGCGACCTAGGGTGTCCTGGTGCCAAGAGCACATATGTACACCCTTATGCCTGAACATGGTGTTCGTTATGGACAATCCATGACGAGCACAGAAGTCCAATAACAGAACACCACTCGGGTTCAGATCAGGGGGGCCGTTCCTCCCAACCACACCCCTCCAGGTCTCACTGTCATTGCCCACGTGAGCGTTGAAGTCCCCCAGTAGAACAAGGGAGTCCCCAGGAGGCGCACTCTCCAATACCCCCTCCAAGGACTCCAAAAAGGGTGGGTAATCTGCGCTGCCGTTTGGCGCATAGGCACAAACAACAGTCAGAGCCCGTCCCCCCACACGTAGGCGAAGGGAGGCTACCCTCTCGTTCACCGGGGTGAACCCCAACGTACAGGCACCAAGATGGGGGGCAACAAGTATGCCCACTCCTGCTCGGCGCCTCTCACCAGGGGCAACTCCAGAGTGGAAGAGTGTCCAACCCCTCTCAAGGAAACTGGTTCCAGAGCCAGAGCCATGCGTTGAGGTGAGTCCGACTATTTCTAGCCGGAACCTCTCAACCTCACACACTAGCTCAGGCTCCTTCCCCACCAGAGAGGTGACATTCCATGTCCCAATGGCCAGCTTCTGTAGCCGAGGATCAGACCGCCAGGGTCCCCGCCCTCGGCCACCACCCATCCCACATTGCACCCGACCCCTTTGGCCCCTCCCATAGGTGGTGAGCCCATGGGAAGTGGGACCCACGTCTCCTCTTCGGGCTGTGCCCGGCCGAGCTCCATGGGTAAAAGCCCAGCCACCAGGCGCTCGCCAACATGCCCCACCTCCGGGCCTAGCTCCAGAGTCGGGCCCCGGTGACCCGCGTCCGGGCAAGGGAACATTGATTACATTAGTGTTACTCATCATTGGGGTCTTTGGGCTGCACTTTGTCTGGTCCCGGCACAGAACAGAGATTTAAAAACATACATGAGTATTTTAAACTGGATCCGAAGGTGAATGGGTAGCCAGTGTAGGGAGGCCAAAACTGGTGTGATGTGCTCTCTATGGCCTGTAACAGTTAAGAATTGGGCATTTTGGACCAGCTTTAGCCGTGCAATGGAGGACGGCACTTTTTAAACTGATTATTTGGAAAATCCCAAGCATTTTTCGTGGTTATAAAATAAACAATAAAATAAATAAATGTCACATTTATACGTTGTATACTCGCATATCACGTAGACCACAGCACTGGTTAAAAGCATGTTCAAATTCAAAACGTTGAAAAATTGCATATTTGACAGCTATTACAGCTTTAAGTCAAAGTGCTTCTTTATCTCAATTTAACTTGAATAAAATAAAAATTTAAACATGTCTCTACGGTGTCCCTAAGGTGTAAATGAATACAGGTACTCCCCGACTTACGAGCGAATTCCGTTCCTGCGAGGTGCTCATAAGACGAAAACTCGTAAATCGGGGACCACCTTTTATACCACACGAGCCGCCACTGATACACGTACATGTACGGTAATGAACAGTTACCAAGCAATTAGCCTATCCTAACAGCTACATAATTCTCAAAGTCCAGGACTAAAAAATAAAAAATTAATGTCTTACTTTGAGCTACAGCTTGTCTCCGTCTGTTTGCATGTTAGCTCTTGCACGTCCGAGCTCCGCAGCTTCGTGCAGCTCCACGCGGTCCAAACTGTTTACAGGAAGGACTGTTAGCGTGTTAACGCCATACATTTGGAGCCAGAAATAGATTTAATAACTTACTGAAAGCCGTTTCTCCGTGGTGTCCGTCCATCTCCAAAACAATCTGCGCATGTTAGCTCCGCCATTAGCTGCACTTGTTAGCATTAGCCCATCCAAAAAGTCTGTCGGCGCTGTTTCTCCGCGTTTTAGCATGTTAGCTTCTCTGTTAGCTCGGTGTCCCCCGACATCTTAGGCTGCCAAGCGGACATCGAGGCGAGCTACTGGACGCAGATGGCCTCTCCGCCGCCTGTCGGCTCGGTGTCCCCGCGTTAGCATTAGCTCCGCCATTAGCCCATCGCATGAGCTACTGTTGTCGTCCGGCGAGGTGGGAGCATTCGGTGGCTGCTGCTCCGGGCCTGAGACGTCCACAGAGTTCACAGAGCGTTTCCAGCTAATTTATCCATTGTAGGAGGTGGTGAAGAGACGACACAGGAGACGGGATGTAGTTCTTCACTTTTAATCAACTCCTACTCAACTGGCGGGAAAACCACCCAACACCGCCTTATATACCAACACAACATCCGGTCCTCTGGACCTTTCACAATAAAAGCATCCTGTAACACATTCGGTCCACTGGGTGTGAGTAGAGCCCCCTAGTGGTCCACCACACACGCCCCCCCAGAACACCCAGTAAGGTCCATCACTAGTCCCGCATTTTAGGTTTGATTAAACGACCAGAACGGCTGAACCTGGGCCCTGCAGAACCAGTCTGATGAAGCGGAGGGCTCCGAGGAGGGCCTGCAGAAGATTCGGGCTCCAATGGATGTTGAGAGTCTCTGGCAGGGGGACAGCAGTCCGTTAACAATGTGGATGGAGGTCTGCCCCTGCGAGGAGCCTGGGCCGTAACAACCTGATCATCTGACACAACATGAGCTGGTTTAAGCCTATCGATACAGACAGTCTCAGTACGACCCCCTAAATCTAAAAGGAAATGTTTTGGACCTGGTTGAAGAACCCGAAACGGTCCATCATACAAAGGCTGTAGTGGTGTCCTGTGTGCATTGTGTTTGACAAAAACAAATTTAGAGGACTCCAGACTCTTAGGGACAAATGACTGCGGTAAACAATGATGTACCGGGCCAGGGACACGAAAAGGGGCCTCCTGAGGTGAAAAATGGAGCAACGGTGGAGCAAACTGTGGTGAGGGTACCTCAGGTAAAAACTCACCGGGGACGCGCACAGGTTGACCGAAAACCAGTTCAGCCGGGGAAGAGCTCAGGTCCTCTTTGGTTGCGGTACGTAAACCCAACAAAACCCAGGGAAGACGGTCAATCCAGTTGTCACCGGTCAATGCAGCACGCAGTGCAGCTTTCAATGATCTGTGAAACCGTTCACACAAACCATTAGCTTGGGGGTTGTAAGCGGTGGTCCTGTGAACGTTAGTCCCCAGACTCTTGGCCATGGTAGACCAAAGTTCAGAAACAAACTGATGTAATGTCTGAAGGGGGGCCAAAACGCGCCACCCAGGTAGACAAAAATGCCCGGGCCACCACTGCAGATGTCGTGGATGTCAAAGGAACCACCTCAGGCCACCTGGTGGTCCGGTCTATCATAGTCAGCAGATGAGTAAAACCTTGTGATGGAGGCAGAGGGCCCACCAGGTCTACGTGCACATGATCAAACCGCCGACCTGGGATGGAGAAGGGTTCCAAAGGTGCTTTGGTGTGCCTGTTAACCTTAGCGCGCTGGCATGGGACACACGCTGCTGCCCACTCCTTAACTGCTTTACGCAGACCGGGCCAAACAAACTTTGAACTGACCAGTTTCACCGAGGCTCTAACACCTGGATGAGAAAGGGAATGTAAGGAGTCAAAAACGCGGCGTCGCCATGAAACTGGAACCAGGGGGCGGGGCCTGCCAGTAGAAACATCACAGAGCAGGAGGGGACCTCCGTCATTCACCTGCCGTTCCTCCAACTCGAGGCCCGTGGGCCCGGACTGGAGCTCGAGTATTTCTGCGTCGCTACGTTGGTCCGCAGCCATAGCAGAAAAATCGATGCCAACGTATACGGGAGAGATCAGCACCCGGGAGAGACAGTCGGCCACCACGTTGGATTTTCCAGCCACATGCTGAATGTCTGTAGTAAATTCAGACACCGCTGCGAGGTGGCGTTGCTGGCGAGCAGACCAGGGGTCAGAAATTTTTGACATCGCAAACACCAAGGGTTTGTGGTCAACATATGCAGTGAACCGGCGGCCCTCCAGGAAAAACCTGAAATGGCGTGTGGCCAGGTAAAGCGCCAGCAACTCTCTGTCAAAAACACTGTATTTCAGCTCATTGTCCCGCAGCGTACGGCTGAAAAATGCAAGCGGCTGCCAAACCCCGGAAACCTGCTGTTCTAACACAGCCCCCACCGCAACATCAGATGCGTCGGTTGTTAAAGCTATTTGCGCCGCTGGGGATGGATGGGCCAAAAGGGCAGCAGTGGCCAGTGCAGCTTTAGCATCACCAAATGCCTGTAGGCGTTCTGGTGTCCAGTCCACGCTGTCGTTGGGCTTTTTCTTTTTCAGCGCTCCATAGAGCGGACGCAGCAGTTGTGCTGCCCTGGGGAGGAAACGGTTATAGAAGTTAACCATTCCCAAAAATTCTTGTAGCGCTTTAACAGACTGGGGCTGTGGGAAATCTGACACCGCCTGCACTTTGTTTGGTAACGGGACGGCACCACTTGCAGAAATGCGGTGGCCCAAAAAGTCAATGACTGGCAGCCCAAACTGGCATTTCGCTGTATTTACAATCAGGCCATGTGCTGCCAGGCGCTGAAAAACCTCACGGAGGTGGGACAAGTGCTGCTCAGCCGAGCTGCTAGCCACCAGGACGTCATCCAGGTACACAAATACGAAGGACAGACCCCTTAGGACTGAATCCATCAACCGCTGAAATGTTTGTGCTGCACCTTTAAGACCAAAAGGCATGCGCAAAAACTCAAAAAGGCCGAAAGGCGTGATAACAGCGGTCTTAGGGACATCCTCCACATGCACAGGAACCTGGTGGTACCCCCGTACTAAATCTACTTTAGAAAAAATGGAGGTCCCAGCCAGGTGCACTGAAAAATCCTGGATGTGGGGGATGGGATAACGATCGTTCTCTGTGATGTTATTAAGGCGGCGGAAATCCCCACATGGACGCCATTTGCCATCTGCCTTGGGCACCATGTGGAGGGGGGAGGCCCACGGACTGTTTGAGCGCTGCACGATGCCTAAACGCTCCATGTTAGCAAACTCTTCCTGTGCTATTGCTAGCTTAGTAGCATCAAGGCGGCGTGCACGTGCGAACACCGGGGGGCCCGTTGTGGGAATATAATGTTCGACCCCATGTTTTGTGTTTGTGTTTGCAAAATCAGGAACAGTCAGCGAGGGGAATTCAGACAATAAACGCTGAAACACATTACCCGAAGCTAAAAAGTTAGCATGCATTAAAGGCCCAGCTCCTCGCGTCTCACAAGGCAGTGACGAAAAAGACACAGCGTCGATCAAACGTCTGTTAGCTAAATCAACCAGGAGCCCGTGAGCACAAAGAAAATCAGCCCCTAAAATAGGGACTGAGCTAGCAGCTACCACAAAGTTCCACTGGAAGTCCCGTTCATGGAAACGAACAGTCACCAACCTTTCGCCAAACGTCTTGATGGGATAGCCGTTAGCCGCGGTTAGCTGCGGCCCGCAGCCTTCTGCTAACCTGTCGGAGCCAGTCGGGGGAACGAGGCTCTTCTGCGAGCCGGAGTCCACCAGGAACCGCCTCCCCGACCTCGAGTCTTCGATGAAAAGCAGCCTTTCCTTGTCGCCAACGGCCGCGACTGCTAGCGGGCGCTGGCGTACTCGTTTCCCTGCGGCTTGAAACTGCACGGTGGGACACACCGTCGTGCTTTGGCGCCAAAACGCTGGTGGAAGAAACAAAGTGCGGCCCCTGACCGCCTGCGGGCGACTCCTGCTACGACCACTGGCTCGTCCGGCGCTGAGGGCGATGCTTGAAGCTCGGGCGCCGCTGGAGATCCGGGGACCGCCGCTTGGACCGCGAACGTCCTCGCAGCCAGCAGGATGCGGTCGGCTTCGCGGGCCAGCGAGCGGTAATCCTTCTGCTGCAGAAACGGGGAGTTGGCCAGGGCTGTGCGCACTGGAGCCGGAAGCCGGCGGAGGAAGAGGTGTAGAAAAAGAAACTCACAGTCTGTTGATCCTCTCAAAGACAACATGCCTTCCATGAGCTCGAGAGCTGTGCCGTCGCCCAAATCAGAGAGGGAAAACAGTTTCTCGGCGCGCTCCGCGTCTGAGAGCGTGTAACGCTGCAGAAGGAGCTCCTTGAGGGCGTCGTATTTTCCTTGTGCAGGAGGGTCTTCGAGCAGGCTCATTACCCGCTGGGTGGACAATGGGTCCAGTGAAGCGACCACATGGTGGTATTTGGTGTCGTCTGCAGAGATCCCGCGAAGAGCGAACTGTGATTCGACGTGGGCGAACCACGACCGAGGGGCGTGCAGCCAGAAGTCCGGGATTTTAACGGCCACCGCAAAAGCGAGCGGGGCCGCCGGTGGGGTTCCACAACCGCGGACAGCTGAGGAGAGCTGGCTGGACCTTCAGATGTCGTCATATTCAGTTCACGTAGGTCACCAGTGTAGGAGGTGGTGAAGAGACGACACAGGAGACGGGATGTAGTTCTTCACTTTTAATCAACTCCTACTCAACTGGCGGGAAAACCACCCAACACCGCCTTATATACCAACACAACATCCGGTCCTCTGGACCTTTCACAATAAAAGCATCCTGTAACACATTCGGTCCACTGGGTGTGAGTAGAGCCCCCTAGTGGTCCACCACACCGTATGAGGCAACTCTGATCTGATACACGGTCCTCCAAAGCCAGCTCGCAGCTGCCAGACTGGAACTAACTGTAAAATGGCGGACACCGCGGCATTTACGGAAACCGCTGGAAGCTGAGCAAATATGATAAAAACTACAATTTTTATAATAATAATTATTTATAAAGCCTTTAAAACAACCACAGCTGCAACAAAGTGCTGTACACATGAAATTAAGAACATTTAAACATTAAACAAAACAATTTTTTTTATTTCATATTTTTATTACCGGTAATTATGATAACCTCGTAAAGTCGGAACCTCGTAAGTCGACGTCGTCGTAAGTCGGGGAGTACCTGTATATTTGAAAAAACGGAATTACATTAATCCAAAGTGGAAGTGGCCGGAATCACATTAGAAAAAACAGAATTACGTTAAGCCAAAGCGGAGTGTCTCCTTTCAGCTACTGTAGCTACTGACACGATTTTTATCGAGATGCACAATTTGAATTAAGCCCCGCCCAGTTGTGACCTCATGTTGCACTTTAGGCTTTCAGATAGGCAATTTCCTGAGTATTATCTTTAGTGTTTTCGAGTTGCTGGTTGCCTTTTCTAGTTTTTTCCTTCTGAACCTTCGGTGCCCGTTCCCCACCCCCACCCCTCGGCGGGTTAATGAGCCCGCCTCCCCGCTCTGTCCCCGGCAGCCTCCGCCTCTTTCTGCTGGTCTGTCATCCACACCGCTGTTGTTGCAGCCATTTTACCGTGGAGCGTCGACCCAGCTGCTACCGGAAGATGCCGAGACACCGCTGTTGTTGCAGCCATTTTACCGTGGAGCGTCGACCCAGCTGCTACCGGAAGATGCCGAGACAGCGCCGTTGAAAGGTAAATGCGCCTCTTTTGTCCTTAGAACGCTCATTGAATCCGTGTCGGTAACGTTTCCCGGTCAGTGAAGGTGCCGGTCGGCGGGCAGGCGAGCCGAGGCCCTGCTGGCCGGAGGGGCCAGGGGCTAAGGCAGCCTCACAAACTGCTCACACAGGGGAAGATCGCTGGAGAGTGTCGCGCGACCGGAGCTGGTACTTCACAAGTCCTTGTGAAAAAGGTCTCTCGCCGATTAAAAGTTAAAACGAGCTTTCTCACGGCAGCGTCGTGAACAATGTGGG
>JBBPBX010025164.1:0-11277 GCA_038048925.1 Garcialebias charrua | reverse complement strand
AATTACTCACATTTTCAGCAGCATTGAGTGCAGGAACATAATGTTTTGGAACAATGAGGAGATTTTTTTAATCATGATGTTGCTCCTGTTTTTAAAGTAATAGCATGTAGAATCATTTAATACAGGAACTGTTATTTAGGACATTTATATTACTACTGCATTGGGTCTTATGGTGGAATCATTTGACTATTTGATGATTATATTTATCCACTAAGACACTGTTGGAAAATCATGCTTGTGAATTATGAGTGTTTCCTGCTGTGCTAAAGGACAGCTTGCCCTGCGCTGGACATTTCACACTGTCACTATCCTCCTGCCTTGGAACGTATCACTTCTCCATCACCAGGGACAGACAGAGCCTGATACAGTCTGGAGCAAGAGAGACAGTATATGGAGCCTCTGACAGATAGCAGCTGCTAATGTTCGCGTGTGTGCAGAGCACTATAAATAAGGACAGGGCCGAGAACAACGCAGTTCAACTTTGGCGCTGTACTGGTCATTCTGTGAAAGCTTAATGGTTCTGTGCTTGTCTGTGTTTCAGCTCCTTGCATGCGAGTTAAGCCGGTTGAATCATCACCTCTCTGTGTGACTGTGGTCATTGAGCGAGCCTCTTCTTTACTTTTCCTAACAAATATAAAGATAAATTCTCAAATCTTGTCACAAAAACATTGGTGTGTTTCTTCAGTCACGAGTGACATTAGTCACTGCAGTAACAACACCAGGGGATGAGGAAGTGTGTTGCTTTCTATGTTGCTGCCACAAAATTTTAAAACGTTTAAAAGCCTCACGCTGGTGAAAATTCTCAGTTGTCCAGGACATTATATTCAAAAAAGTTCAAGACACAAACAACAGGGCTGTACAGTATTTGTAACCCAAGACGTTTTGCTTCTTATCAGAGAAGCTTTCTCAATTCAAAGAACAGAGAGTGTGGGGTTCAGGTTATAAAGTTGAGATAAGATACACACATACATATGCAGATTGACCTATCACACCTTACAGTAGGGGTTTGTTAATAAAGTCTTTGTTAATCTAATTCACAGATGAGGCCCCTCTAGTCCCATCTGATAGGTGTGGTATCAGTCCAAAAGCTGCATTATAAGTTTTTGAAAGTTGAAATCTGAGACCTCCTCCTCTGTTTAGAGATGGTTTCTCTCTTTTTACATAAATTGCTTCCTTCACTCCCCTCTCAAACCATCTGTCTTCTCGGTCCAAAATGTGAACATTTTGGTCCTCAAATGAGTGTCCCTTATCCGTGAGGTGGAGGTGAACAGCTGAGTCTTGTCCAGAGGAGGTGGCTCTCCTGTGTTGAGCCATGCGTCTGTGAAGAAACTGTTTCTCCAATATAGAGATCTGGGCAGTCCTCGTTGCACTGACCTGCATACACCACACCACTCAGTTTCTGTATGGGTGTTTTGTCTTTAGGGTGGACCAGCCTCTGTCTGAGAATCCTGTTGGGTTTGAAATGTACTGGGATGTTGTGTTTGTTGAAAATCCTTCTGAATTTTTCTGAAACTCCAGCAACTCCAGCATTTAAAAGTCACCACAATCTAACCCAGCGTTACAAGATTGTGCACGCTTGTTGATTTAAGAAATTAACCCGCATCATACTACACTTGATTCTGGTGTCTTTCAAGAACATCTGCTCAGAAAACATAACCTCAAAGAGAACACAGCTGTTGTGTCAGGATTCCTGTGTTGTCAGTCTGTCTCATAAATATCACAGTTACAACTTGGTTCTGTGAGAGCCACGATTGCGTGGTGTGGTTTTGATCAAACCCAACACGACCGAGTGATTGCTCTGATTATCCCAGAATATACTTAAGGCTGAGTTCGTACCTGATTCTTTATCGATCCGTTAAAGTCACACTGACAACTACTGCTTCAACATCTTTCTAAAAAGACTATTTTGTAAATGATTTCCTACATGTGCCTCCTTGCAGAATCCTCAACGTGTTTCCTGAAACTCTTTGTGATACACTCCACGATGATCACTCCAGCAAATGCTCTCCGCTGTCCAACAACCTCCTTCAAATAAAAAGGATTCCTGACCTCGTACCCAAAACTCCAGCTTCAATCAAAACCAGTAAAACGTCAACTCTTGTTGTTACAAAGTATCACCTCGCCCACCTGAGAAAAGCTAACTTGCTCTTCCTGTCCCTTCCGCAGACGGACGCTTATCAGATTTCTGGTTTTCTGAGAGATAAAAACATAATGGCCCTCATTCATGAAAATGTTCGTATTTTTATCCTAAATTTCTCCTACTTCTGTGCGTACGAAGCGTTCGTACGAACATGCCACGTCAGATTCAACAAAGTCTTCTATCCACAGGAAACGTGTGTAAACGGGTTGCGTAAAGTTGATGAATCCCACCTGTTCCATCCACCTGCGCGTGCTCGCGGAGAGGTCATTTACATAATTCCCACCCCTCAAAACACCATATAAGGCCACGTTTCCTGCCTTTTGACAGCAGGAAGTGTCCATTCATTCTAAATCAGGAAGTAAAAAGAAGGACTTCACGCGTTCGGAGATTGAAGTTCTGCTCTGCACCGCTACCCCCACCCTCCCGCAAGTGTCGGATGGTCAAATATCTTTAATTTTAGTGTACTGTGTTACATTATAGTTTCACTTATTCAGAAGAGCGCACCGCTACCCCCCCACCCCTCAAAACACCATATAAGGCCACGTTTCCTGCCTTTTGACAGCAGGAAGTGTCCATTCATTCTAAATCAAGAAGTAAAAAGAAGGACTTCACGCGTTCGGAGATTGAAGTTCTGCTCTGCACCGCTACCCCCCCCCGCAAGTGTCGGATGGTCAAATATCTTTAATTTTAGTGTACTGTGTTACATTATAGTTTCACTTATTCAGAAGAGCGCACCGCTACCCCCCACCCCCCGCAAGTGTCGGATGTGTTTTTGAACAGAAGCATTTTAAAATGTCTCGAAACTACAGTTAACTTCATATTAATATTGTAGTGCATATGTTGTGTGTCCCGTGGGTCGTACAGTATCAGAAATCAAGAATAAATGGTTTGATCTGAAAATGGCTTCAAACAAACGTCTCGCCGCAGCACGGACAGGAGGTGGTCAAGGAATAGTCTGCGAGATGGATGGACAATAAATGCCACGCTGCGCAGACGCATGCCAACATGTTTTGCAGCACAAATGAGTCATGCGCGCTCGTCATCGCGCAACCACATTCTGCAGGTTATATTTCGAATCAGATATAATAATCTATTGCTCCGATGGTGTTTGGCACAGCAGTCCAGCAATAGCATGAAAATCAGTCTTAATTCGTACTTGTTCTGCGGCGGTGTATGGGAATTTTATGTACCTGGGTGTTAATATGAGGAGCGGCTTTGATGACCAAGGGGAGCGCACGACTCACTGAAGCCTGCGCGACACACCAGACAAATTAAACTTAAAATTATAATTCTAATTCAAACAGAATAACCTATTGTCAAGAATAATTATGGTGCGTGATTTTTTTAAACCCAAAATATTTTCTAAATAACGAAATATGAAGTTATTAGTGGAGAAATTCCGTCTGGATGACAGCAGACTGACGCTCCTAAAATATACGACAGGTCCGGACCACTCGTAAATTTTGTTCGTATCTGAAAAAAATCGTAGGATACGAAAACATTGTTGAATGCCGCAAATGATCCTAAATCACTCGTATGCACAGTTTAAGAACAAATCTGTGCGTACGAACGGTTCGTGAATGAGGGCCATTAACTTTTGTTTCTGTTTCTTGTGTTGATTTTCTGACATGGAACTTTGAACCCTGCGTTTAAAATCTTGTCACGGACACTTTCCAAATATAGCATCCTCCTAAATTATGCTTAAAAATGTCTCACTGTTAAGATTTCCTTCAGGACCATGCTTTTTGCATTTTATTGTATTGTCTTCACAGTTTATAAAAACTGTGGGGGAAAGACCCTCTCCTTCTATGATCCAGTGAAATGGTGTATCAGGATCTACTAACAAACATTTCTCATTTCAGCGAGCATACTGGAACATGGACTGAAATACTGAATGTGCACTTAGCTGTCCACTGTCAGCTTTATTTTTTCCATGTGCAAATGTTAAACCCACCGTTGTTTACTTACCCAACTACAATGGCCACACAAGGGACGCTTAAACTGAAAAGTGTGACGTTAATTGCCATTTAAAGGGCCTTTTTACCTGCTAAACTGTTACGATTGCTTATGTTCTCTTTCACAAGATTGGTAGTTTGGAAAAGGAGACATGATTCTGGTGAGATGCTGCTGTGAGAGAAAAAGGGCACAATTAGTTTCCAGATCAATTTGCCAGGAAGAGGAGGGGACAAAAATCAATACTGTGATTATGCATGAAAACGTCATGTGCTTGCATTGAGATCAAAGCATCAGTGACCTAAGACGAAGCAACTGGGGATCCAGCTATAGGTTATCTATAAGTCATGTGTGGAGAGGAGGTGAAGACAGTGCGCCAGACAGACATTTAAATATACAAAGGGATAAATTACATGTGGATATGTAAATGGAGACGTGTTATCTTCACCCCAGAGCGTATGAAATAATGTCGGCTTTTATTATCTCATTTGTAATCAATAATGTGAAATTCTCTGAGGAAGCACTTAAAAGTGTCCTTCGGGAGTTTCTAAGTTTGAAAAGCAAACGAGGGAAAGAGGGAGTGGCCAGTTCCTAAACCAACTGTTTATTGGTAGCATCAAAAGGATGCTGGGTGATGTGATGAGTTAATAACTGTAATGATTGAGGTGGATCATGACAATAACTGCATGGTGCTGAAACTGCTACCGTGCTTGACGTATTCTGAACTGTCAGAGGGGATTTCTGCTGTAAATGAAAGCCAAACATTTACACTTGCTGTTGCGGAAAAGAGCGAGCAATCAAAACGAGTCATGGAGATTCAAATATTTATGAGTTTATTTTTGCCTTTGAGGTCAAAGGATTAAGATCAAATCTGGAGACAGAATGATAAGGAAGGAAGCACATAGAAGCAATGCCTTTCCTTGCTTTTACACACAGGTTATAATCACTGAGAGCATCCCGAATGGGCTATCTGAAATCTTGTTGATGTGAGTTATGGATGGTGCCTGAATGGGACACATTGTTGTGTCCCTTTACACAGAATAGGAAGCAGCAGAGAGATAAGTGAGTGAGATGAAAGAGCGGGGCACCTGGCAGGTCTGCTCTCCAACATCTTTGATCCATCGAGGCAAACATCAAAGACTCTGTTGGCGGCTTTGTGTGGATGCCGGCCTGTGAAGCAGTTACTGCCATGAGCACCAATCGACAGCATAAAGTGCAGCTCAACAAGAGTAGCGGCTTAGGAATGATGGGTTTTCACAAGCTGAAATTACAACAATTGTGCAGTCTCTCAAAAGCAGAGGTCTGATGTGATCAATTTGAGGATAATGGCAGGGAAATTACAGTGTAATTACTATCCCAGGAAAGATTTGTGGAAACATATAACTAATGGGTGTGGGTAATGTGTTTATTTTATGTTTAGTTTGATACAAATCTATAATCTAAAAATAGCCTGTTTACTTTCGACGCTGATGTTTCTTGCTAAATTAAAATCAATGAAAAACTATATTCAGGCATCAGTTATTGTGACTTTAACCATCAAGACTCAAAATCATTAGTCAAGATTGAACCAACCGGATAAGATATTGAATTGATCTGAAATTCTGGTAACTTACAAACAACCTTACAGTTCCCTTTCAGTCGGTCTCTCAGTGCAACACGATTGCTATGGGAATCAGCGCCTCCGCGTGGTGACCTGAAGTAATACACTCACGCCTTCACGGCATGGGCATCAGGGTCGCGCCAGAGGCTCCGCCCTCTGGACATTTAAGCGGCTGACGCCCGTCCATCTTTCTCTTTTTTGCCCTTCACCTCGCAAATACCTAAAACACTCTTCTCGGATCTTCTCTGTATCTTCATCGCTCGACCAGAGGTGAGCTTGCTCCCTACACAGAGCATACAGAGAATCTTCGACTGCGGACTGCTGGGCTGGCGAAGGCTGGCCCGGCACATTTTTCTTCACCCCGAAGTTTTCTTCTCCTCTCTCCACAGAACGCTTCGCTCGAGGGGGCTGACTGCGCGACACCGCTACCCTGCTAACAACTTAGCAGGCTAGCCGGCGAAAGCGACACGAGGAAGGAGACGTCTCCGGACGACGTTAGCACTGCTAACGAGCTTAACTCTTCTCAGCCACGGCTCCCGAGAAGGAAACGCGACAACCCAAAAGTCAAAAGAAGACCAGCAGGCCAGCGAGCCCCAGCTCCCGTGCCTTTTTCTCTTCTGCTTTTCTACTGCTCGGTTAGCGAACGATAACTGCGAAGCATTCTACCTGCTAAGCTGACGAAGCTAACAGGCCAGCAGCCCCGAGCAGCTCGGCGATAGGACGTCCTCGGACGAGGAACTCTGGCAGACCGTGGGCTCCGGCTCCCGGACCTGCTTCAGCGGATCCGGATACCTCCCTTTTCAGCAGCGGACACCCACGAGGCCTATCCGCTCTGCTCTGGGATGCTACACGCAAGGACACTCGAAGCTTTTCGCGCGGATGACCCCGGAGAAAGGAGAGTGGAAATGGAATAACTCCGAAGTTATCTGGCTAGCTCTCACGGTTAGCATGGCTAACCAGAGGTACCCACGACAACACGTGGTGGAAGACAGTGTTGCTAACACGATTAGCGCGGCTACGAGAGGACTACGAAGGACTCCATCGTGAGGTATGTGAAAATGCTTGGACTAGCTTGCTAGCTAACCTTCTCATATTTTGCCTTTTCCGCTATCCTACGAATCAACAGTAGAATTCATCGCATGATGAAGTATTTTTTACCGATGCTACGCTGCTCGAGGGCCCGTCTTAGCACCGCTAGCGGGCTCACAAGTACCTTCACGTTTTAGCCCCGGCTAACAAGGAGACTCTATCCAGCACAGTCCAGGAGGAGAATTTTCAGCTACCTGTTCAGCTGCGCTACCTGGTAGTTTTTTCCTTGCAACATCGATGACGCTGAGAGCTTATCCACCCATGAGGCTATGGATGACTCTCTGACGTTAAACTATCTCAGGGCCTGAGGGGCCGTGGCGGGATGGACAAGGACAAGTGGCCTCGGTATCGCAGGTCCACCAGGCAGAAAAGCTACAGGAGCTGCAAGGGGCCACCAGCAAAAGAAGAAGAAAGAAGATGCCCCTGCACCATTACAGGCGCTCTCACTCACAGAAGGAGAGTAAACGCCTAATTTTTACCGCTTTCAAACGCTCGCGTTCTCGCTCCAGATCCTTGTTGTAATATGAGCAGCTGCGCGCGGAGGGGACTCAACTGAGCTCGCTGATTGGTCACTTGCTGACACGCCTACTGAAATGATTGACAGCTTTCAGTCAGCTCAGTGAAACCTCGAGAATGCATCATGAGCAGCTCGCTGAAGACCGCTGCGGTGTTCTGATGCGGTGTTTCTACTATATATGTTATAAAAAGTTATCTCAGAAATAAAAATAATAACAGGGAGCGCTTTTCCTGCAGCACACAGTCCACCAGGGAATATTTAAAACATCGCGCACCCAGGTAGGACCTGAATTCATTCATTTCAGTCATCGAGTGAACGGAGGAAGAAGCGGTTACTTGACTTTAGGCAAAAAAACAAAAGAAAAGGCCCGATCAGCGATAAAGAAGGGGAATTTATTTCATTTGTGTAACATACAAAACAGTCCGGCGCCGGGGAAGTTTATGGTCAGACACCGCGCAAGCGTCCGCGGTCGTAAAAAAAAAGCTTTGCGCGTACATGCCCTGAGGGGCTACGCGGGGCTACGCTTTTGCCTTGACGTACGTACGTGGCGTATAGGCGTATAGATAGAACGCTCAGGTATATTTCGCCCTTTATGGTGCATAACTTTCAGTTTTCTAGAATGAACAGAGTAGAGTGACTTTAATGAGCAAATGTACTGATATTTTGTGTCGGAGACAATAAACTGATGGGTAGATTAATGCTTCTTGTATTACTGGTCTTTGGTGAGTAAAAGTATTGCAGTATATATTTTTGATTTATTCTAAAATGTTTTTAATGTCGGGATATGTATTTATTTATTTTTGTTGCTGTTATTGGCTTGTTCATAGAGTTTTGTATGGGTTGTATTCATTTATGGGTATGAACATGTCCTGAATGCGTGATTTTTTAATTTATTTATTTATTCTTATTTAATCCCATGTGACTACTGTTGTGTATTTATTCCTTTGCCTCTACAAGATTTTGGTCCTGTTTTTGTTTAAAAGTGCTTTATAAATAAAGCTGGTATGGTATGGTATGGTATGGTATGGTATCGTGTGTTATGGTACGATACAGTATGATATGGTATGGTATGGTATGGTATGGTATGATTTGGTATGGTATGGTATGTTATGGTATGGTCTTTATTGGACAGAATTTCTAGGCGCAGCCAAGGTGTTGAAAGGATCCGTTTTGGTGGCCTTAAGCTAGATTCATACTTGACGCATCGTGCAGCGCGCGAGGGTGCGCGCTCCAAAAGTGACGCAATTTCACAGTCCCCGCCCCTGCGCGTTGGCCCCGCGCAGGGGATTAGCGCGTGCCGTGCACCTCTGAATTTTTGAAACTCCGCAAGCCCTGCGCGCGCGGTGGGCGCTACGATTTGATTGACAGGTCCTCACCGACAGCCTTCACCCTCTTCACGCCGGAGCCTGCAGCTGTTTGCGCCGCTGTGGTCGTGGAGACGGAGTCGCGACGCATGGAGGAATGTTTTGTGACACAAAATGTATTAAATTATCCTTCATTCCTGATCTGGAGTCGGACTTTTCTTTTGTTTTTTCGCCAAAAGTCACGTGATCGCTTTCTCCTCCGCTGACTCCATGCATTAAAACCGCAAATAAAGACAACAGTTCAGCACGCGAGCAGAAAGCTATTTGTTTTTGTTGTGTGACGTCAAACAGTTCTTCTTCTACGGTAGATTTCTTCTTCTACACCTTTCTTGCAACATATGCACAGGTTTTAGAGGGTACTGCCTTCTGCTGGTCCGTAAAAGAACAGCACTTTGCCATGCGCCGCCGTGCGACAACTATAAACACCGAGGCGACACTGTAAACGCATTTTGCCGCACGGCACAGTGCACGCGCTGCGCGCGCGCTCCAGCCTGCGGACCAAAGCGCGAGTCTAACTCAGCCTTTAGAATCGCTTCTCTGTTTTTTGCAGATGATGTGGTCCTATTGGCTTCATCAGATCGTGATCTACAGCTTTCGCTGGAGCGGTTTGCAGCCGAGTGTGATGCGGCCGGGATGAGGATCAGTTCCTCCAAATCCGAGGCCATGGTCTTGAGCCGGAAAAGGGTAGCATGCCCTCTCCGGGTCGGGGAGGAGGTCCTGCCCCAAGTGGAGGAGTTTAAGTATCTCGGGGTCTTGTTCACGAATGAGGGAAAACTGGAGCGTGAGATCGATAGGCGGATAGGTGCAGCATCCGCAGTGAAGCGGGCGCTGTACCGGTCTGTCGTGGTGAAGAGAGAGCTGAGTCGAAAGGCAAAGCTCTCAATTTACCGATCGATCTACGTTCCCACCCTCATCTATGGTCATGAGCTTTGGGTTGTGACCGAAAGAACGAGATCTCGGATACAAGCGGCTGAAATGAGTTTTCTCCGCAGGGTGTCTGGACTCTCCCTTAGAGATAGGGTGAGAAGCTCAGTCATCCGGGAGGGACTCGGAGTAGAGCCGCTGCTTCTCCACATCGAGAGGAGCCAGTTGAGGTGGCTCGGGCATCTGGTTAGGATGCCTCCTGGACGCCTCCCTGGTGAGGTGTTCCGGGCATGTCCCACCGGGAGGAGACCCAGGACACGCTGGAGGGACTATGTTTCTCGGCTGGCCTGGGAACGCCTTGGGATTCCCCCAGAGGAGCTGCTCCAAGTGGCTGGGGAGAGGGAAGTCTGGGCCTCCCTACTTAGGTTGCTACCCCCGCGACCCGACCCCGGATAAGCGGACGAAAATGGATGTATGGATGGATGGTATGGTATGTTATGGTATGGTCTGTTATGATATGGTATGATACAGTACGGTAAATGGTATGATAGTTTGCATCAATCTTTAAAAACTGTTTAAAACATTATTAAGTTAAAGTGGCTTCATGTATTATTATAGAACCTGATATTTTTGTTGGTTTTGTTTTATTTATTGGTAAATTAAAGTTGAAACAATAAAAATCAAGCTGGGAGTTGAATTAAAAGAAAAACTACTCGAAAACTATGTAACGTAAAATTTTGGGGACCCCCCCCCCACACACACACACACACACACACACAAGTTTGGATTTGGACTGTTGGACTGTTACCTTTGAAAACAATGCCATTAGGGTATAGTGTATATGTACTGTATACATGTATGTATGTATCGTAAATGTCTTTTTTCTTTAAATAAATAAATACACCTCCTAAACAATTGTATTCTGAAGGCTTTTGTTCACTTACATTTTTGCATCAGACCACAGTAAGCTAATTACAATTTCATATGAAAGAACTTTAAAAGTAAACTTCCATCATTTGTAATCTGCCATTGTCGTGTAAAACATTTTGCTCCTCTGCTCAGAACAGTGTTTAATGAAATTGTTCTCCTGTTAACATTGGATTTCTTTTGATGCACAACATCTGTCCATCTTTTTTATAATAACTGCTCACTGCATGATGAACGAGTCACTCTGCTCCAGTACAACTTTGTTGTAAACTGCAATCTGGTTCTGCAAATCTATTTTAAAGCACCTGTTTTATGAACTGGTTTTAATAAAGCAACACATTGACATTTTTCATATTATTGCTGACTTTCAGCCAGTCCTAGTGGACAATATTATTATTTGGACTTATCTTGTTGGAAAATGGATTTAATTGCGTGAGCTGTTTCCTCTATCGATAAATTTTTCTCCGTGAAGCGCTCCGGACCAGGAGAACCGGCGTGCCCCCTCGACACGCATGCGGTGGGCTACATTATGGACTCGTGGGGAGAATGGAAGTTAATGTGTCTGACCGTTCTTTCTGTCGAAGACGTGGAAGATTTGTGGATTATTGGAATATTGGTGGCAGCTGCTCTGCTTTTTTGCTTAGGCTAAGGTTTCTGCTAGGAGGCTGAGGGAGACTGCCGCGGCGATCAACGCGCTGGCGAAACTTTCTGCTCAACAAGATTCTTTGATCCGGGCTGTGACCTCAACGACCCAGCTGTTGTTCGAGCTGAATCGCACGATAGGAGCAGTGGTGGACAGCCGCAGACCTGCAGTGCGGTTTGG
>JBBPBX010025163.1:10794-39119 GCA_038048925.1 Garcialebias charrua | reverse complement strand
TAATCGCACGGGGGCGCAATTCCCATAGCAAGTATGTTGCACCGAGAGAACATGACTGAAAGGGAACCAACAATGTTATGTCAGGTCATCTGGATTTTTTATTTTTTTTACTTTTTTTTTATCTATCTGTTTTGCTACTTTTCAACGTCTTTTTTTTTACTTTTTTTTATCTGTATGCCTCTTGTCTATTGTTGTTGCTGTTCTCATCATTCTTTGTTGAAATCAGGTCTCTCTTGTAAATGAGTCCTCGAGGCTCAATGGGATTAACCTGCCTAAATAAAGGTTGAATGAAGAAAAAAAAACGTTTTTTTCCTTCAAAGGACGTTGTCACTCTGAGGAGCCACAACAAACTCAGTTCCACAAGCAGCTCACTCACATAGTGAGCCAACCAGTTTGATGGTGATAAAATGGTTTCTGGGGCCTGCCCTCTGTAGGATATTTAGGGGGTCAGTATTAAACTGACACACTTTACCTTAATTATTTACTTATTCAGATTGAAAAGTATTTCACAGATTCTTTTCTTTTTCAGTTTACCCAATATTTCTGTGATCAGTTATGATGGAGAAATAAACCATAAAGTGACAATGAGACGTTGATTTTGGTATGTCAAAAGACACTACCTTTTATTTAAAATAAATCAACTAAAATTAACACCATTACACTTGATTGACCGATTTCACTTTCTTGCAATTTAACACGTCAGCAAACTTGATTGTAACACAACAGACATCAGTAATGAGTTGACATATTACTTTTTATCTGTGGCTCTTAGCTTAATGTAGTTTCCAGCTTAGAATGAAGGGAGAAGGAAATAGGAGGAAAAAGGGAAGTTTATCTTGCATTTATAAAACCAGATGACACTCTTCCATACGCGTCCAGCTAAGATATGATCACACCTCCAGTAAGCAAACAGCTGCTCCTTTACCTTAAGACGTCCGTCCCGGTTCTGGTAAAGAGCTGTGATCAGCCTTGGACGTAACGAGTCGTAGGTCCCGCAAGTCCAAGCTGGACTCCAAACGTGTTTACCTTCTCAGTGTCGGTGATACTTGCTTTAGTCGGCAGAAGTCGTGGCAGTCATGGTTTTGGCTCAAGATAACTTATTCCAGAAAGGAATTTCATTCAAAGTTCTGAGCTTACGCTCGGTTCGAAGTGGACTAATAACCAGCATGTTATTAGTCCTTACTGAAGACCGAAGGTCTTTGGCTCTTGACCAAACGTCTGACAGCTAAAAGACAGAGAGATGTCAGGTCTCTGTCCATTCCAACTCTGAAGCGTTTCGTAAACAAAAACATTTTTCTAAAGTGTTGAGATTAGAACCCAGTTTCCTCATTGGTCCGTGGGCCAAGCGAGGAGAGTTAGAGACACGTCAAAGAGTTCACTTTCAAAAATAACTGGATACTGGAAACAAGTAAGGTCAACATTGTCTAAAATTTTGGGTTATGCAATTCCAAATACATGTCTAGTAATGTACTTGGGGAATATAATGGATGTAGTGAGGAAGGAAGATATGTTTTTGACAAAGGTAATCCTGGCTGCTAGTAAAAAGGCAATAACAAAAAGATGGTTGAAGCCAGATCCACCTAACCAAGAAGAGTGGATGAGGATTGTGGAGGAAATTTCAATAATGGAAAAAATCACAAATAATCTTAGACTGAAAGGTCTTAAATATGATAAACAATGGGAGAAATGGACCCAATTTCGATGTGGCACACACAACAATGTAAATACAGCTGTTTGATGAATGAATACTTGTAAAATGATGTTAGAAAAAAAAAATCCGGATTGTTGTCGATGTTGTTTTTTGTTTTTGTTTTGTTTTGGTTCTGGTTCTGATTTATTTTATTTTGTGAGTTTTTGTTTTTCACAGTGGTTTGATTTGTACATGTATTTAGTTGATTTTGCAAAAAAATAATAAAAATTAAAGTATAAAAAAAAAAAAAAGTTCACTTTCACGTTATCAGGATTCAAGGTGAAATTCAGGAGCAGAAAGAAATGTTTAGAGAAAAGACACATAGTCTCCAGTGAAGTGAATATCTGATCAAACTGTTTTTCTAATTTCTAAACAAAACTGAACAAGTCATTCTGACACATTATTCAACTTTACCATAAATTTCAACTTTAGGCAGCATTCTGATTCATGTGTGCACATATTAAGAATACCAGCCTATTAAGGAATGACAATGATCATTCAACATATTGAAACATAACACTGTTCACATGAATAACACAAGGTTATACTTTGATTATATCTGAATCAAACAGAATTAAAAGAGTAGAAATAGTCTCTTTGTGAGTGAATCTGTCCTTTGATTCAAACTAATGGAATAAATTGTGTTAAAAGTCTGTTTACTGGAAGGTCAGTAAAGGTCATCACTGGAACAATTCATAAAGACGAAGGTGTAATCACGCATCATAGGGGACCTCGTCATGTCCACTACACCTCTCATCCGTTGACTCCTCTGAAGCAGCCATGTGGTTCAAAACATCAAAGTTCATGCTCAATAATCCAGGTAAAAAAAATCCAACAAAGTTATGTCAGGTCATCTGGATAGTTTATTTTTGTTGTTGGAAATGTTTCATCCTTCATCAAAGGACTTCATCAGTCCAAGGGGCCACAACACACTCAGTCCCACAAGAATGACCTGGCATAACTTTGTTGGATTTTTTATTTTTTATTTTATTGGATTATTGAGCATGAATCATCCGGGAGGGACTCAGATTAGAGCCGCTGCTTCTCCACATCGAGAGGAGCCAGTTGAGGTGGCTCGGGCATCTGGTTAGGATGTCTCCTGGACGCCTCCCTGGGGAGGTGTTCCGGGCATGTCCCACCGGGAGGAGGCCCAGAGGAAGACCCAGGACACGCTGGAGGGACAATGTTTCTCGGCTGGCCTGGGAACACCTTGGGATTCTCCCAGAGGAGCTGCTCCATGTGGCTGGGGAGAGGGAAGTCTGGGTCTCCTTACGCCAAAAATACACTACACGCGTTGCAGCTCCGCCCCGCTCCGGTCCGACCTCCGCAGCAAATACGCACCCATTATAATCAATGACAGAATTTACACTGGCTCCGCACGGCGGCGGAGAGCTGCGGAGAGCGGACGGCAGTCCGTCAAAATTAGAAATTTTTCTATTTCTGCCGGATGACGGAGCTGTGCCGTAGTCAACTTTTGAAGATTACATCGCACCAACAGGAAAAGGAACGAGCACAACTTCCGTATTTACAAAATAAAATCACCACAGGCGGACTAATCCTAGCTCTATACGGATTTATTTGTACAAAAATGCTGTCAAACTATCATTTATAGCATTCTATGACTAAACTATTATATTTATGACTATGACTACGCCTAATAACGCAATACAAGAAATAAATAAATAAAAAAGTATTTTATTCTGAAATGTAAACATCACTTCCTGTTGCTCAAACCATGTAGCTCATTTACGAGAGAAGATCAAGGCAGCAGTCTCTCTACAGTTGTTCTCCTTCTTCCACCGAATGAATTGTTTTGTTCTGACTTACTTATTTATCACTTGATTTATCGCGCGATCTCGCACGTGTCTCGGAGCGGCGCATCCAGGCGGATCTGAGCGGAGCGCAGGCAGTGGAAATTGGACTCGCTCAGCTGCGACCTGCGGACCGGAGCGGGGCGGAGCCGCGTGCAGTGTATTTTTGGAGTTACTTATGGTACGTCCACACCTAGCAGCGTTTCAACTGCAGGAGCCTCCAGTTTACATTCAAAGTCAATGGGGGACGCGCCTCCATGCGCGTCTTGGCGTCGGGCGTCATGTCACGTGCGTGTTGAGCGTGCTGGAAAGTGTTTTTCCGTGCACGTGAACCCGCGTCAGCCTCCAAAGCACGCCTTGAACATGTTGAAGATTTCTTCGTTCAAACGTTCAAACGTCGTTCAACTCTCCCTGATTGGTTGATCAGGGAGAGTCGGGGGGAGAAGAGAGGGGGAGAGTCCCTATGTGACGCGGAAACGAGGGGACGGGGGTATTGCGCAACTATGTGACGTATTGTTTGTGGGACTCAGAAAAAACCCGCAAAGTCATGAGAGAAACTCATTGTAGCTGTGTGTTTGCGACAAGTCCTTCACGACCAGTCAAGTCTGCTCTACAGAGACAGAAATAAAAAGCTCCTTGCCTGGCGGAGTGCAGTGAGGAACTCGGTATACCGGTAAGCTCCTCCTCCCCCCCGCCGCCACACCGCCGCAGCTTCGCGTTTCTGGTCTGGACACCACTGTGGGTCCAGTGCGTCCACTTGCGTGCGTGACGAGCTTTTTGGAAGTTGAAACGCTGTTAGGTGTGGACGTACCATTAGGCTGCTACCCCCGCGACCCGACCCCGGAAGAGCGGACGAAAATGGATGGATGGACCACTCTGTAAGACTGTTGTGCAGTAACACCCACAACACTGAATCTAATGACGCCAGATAAAGGGGTGGCCGTGGTGTAGTGGTAATGGCAGTCGTCCCCCAATCGGAAGGTTGGAGGTTCGAATCCCGCGTCCGCCCACCATGTGTCGTTGTGTCCCTGGGCAAGACACTTAACCCGAGTTGCTCCCGGTAGGTCTGGATGGCGCCTTGCAAGGCAGGCTACCACTACCGGTGTATGAATGTGTGAATGAATGGGTGGATGGCTGGTATTGTAAAGCGCTTTGGGGTTCCTCACAGGGGGCTGGAAAGCGCTATATAAATAAGCTCCATTTACCATTTACCAAAGAATGAGAGAGCTTCCTTTGCAGGACAGCCGGAAAAAATTGACCTCAGTTTCAGCACTGGCCGGCACTGGAAAGCACCTCCCTCTAGACACCAACAGCACCCCCTGGCCAGCTTTGCTATAATCCACTCTGTAAACACAGGATACAGAGTCAAGCAACACATCATCATGAATAACAGAGGGCTGCAGCAATCCAGAACTCACAGACACAACCAAAACTCCACCAGACCCATTTTCGGCATCCCGCTGAGCCAATGGTCTCACATTGTTCGCCCACACCCCTTCAAAATGTTCAGAGACAGCTGGAACCTGACACACATGAGCAGGAGGAACTAACAGTGCCATCTCAGGAACATTATCAGACTCAGAAAAAAGTAAAAAAGTCACTGAGATCAAGTCCATCTTCGTCCTGTTGACGTTCGACAGTCAGGTCATCTACTTCAGAGCATAGCACTGAGTCCGGCTTCACCTCTGGAGGGACCAGCACACGACCTGCAGCTAAGTCACCATCCCCAAACATGGAGACGCCTGCAACAGGAACGCTGGAGCGCAGACCCACCACAGCATCCTCGGAACACCACCTAGGGCGACACCCCACCCCACTAAACGGGACATGTTCAACACCAAGCTCTAATTCTCTCATACAAACCTTGTTTTGCAACACCAATTTCTGTTGTTCAAACCTAACTTCCTTTTCCCTTAGAGCAGTGTGTTGCCGCTCTAAAATAAGCTCTTTCATTTAAAGCTTGTTCATGTCTGAACTCCATTTCCCTTAAAGCAGATTCAATCCCCATCTCCAGTTGATACATTTGTAATTCCCTCTGACGCACCTTTGCCTGCAACTCCAATTTTTGTCGCTCAAACATAAGCTCCATCCCTCTAAGAGCAGGCTCTCCCATTCCTGACTCGATTTCAGCAAAGTTCATGGCTGCTAGTGGTTAAACGAGTACATAATTTTAAAACTTGACATTAACATAAATAAACTTGAGTAGTACTCGAGTAGTCGATGACGTCATAGGATCTTAAGATGCAAAATAAATAAATAAATAAAAATGCATAAAAACGTCATTATTTACAAAAAAAGACCAACAAAACATTGGGAGCATTTATTATGCTCCTATCATTTATCATACTGCAGATAAGTCACAGGAAAAACAAAACTATTGGTTATTATTATTATTATTATTATTATTATTATTATTAAGCTACCTGCCATAGTGAAAGTAACGTGTGGCATCCACACGTCAAAAACAAAACTTAAAAACAAGTGGGGTGTTGATCATACCGCATCACCGCCTGCAGTGCTATGTAATTAGGTTTACTTTTAGAGATTATTGTGTTTATAGGTTTTTAATAGGTTTAGAGATGAATATTTGTTGCTTTTTGTTTGTGAAACAAGGTCAGAGCAGAGGAAGCTGGTTCGGTCTTTAGACCCCGTGTTATATGTGACCTGCAATGCAACACCGCCCCCTCCTGTCACAATCTACGGTGGTCGCAGAAACGAGCCAAGAGGAAATATTTCCACACTAACGATGCATTTTTACCTTTTTGACTAGACTGGTTCTGATCCATAACATCAGTCCGCACAGAGGAATCCATTTTGTCGCGTCTGACTAGCCCGTGCTCGGTGCGGATCATGTGACAAGTGACGTAATGATGTCGGTGCGACGTGATGATGTCACTACGAGTACTCGAGAGGGACAAAAAGACCTTGATAGAAGTTATAGGACTCGATCTGACAATTACTCGGGTACTCTGTTAAAGCCCTAATGGCTGCAGACCAAAAGAGATACTTTTTTTTAAACAGCTAACCACAAAACCCTCAGCACACAGACTACCGCACACGAACACCAAAAACTCTCAGCTGCGCCTGAACGTACCACAAGCAGCCAGCTGACAGCTGATATCGAAAACACAATCTGCACCAACAAGTCTGCACAAAAACACACAAATCCTTCGGAGAACGTCAACAACCAGCTCCAAAAGTTTGATGAGCCCCCATTCAATATGTTACGTCCCGAAGGCACGTAGCATATTAATGGACACAAGAAGTGAGGTTTAAAAAAAAAGTTTTATTTTTAGTCTCTCCAACGGCGCGGCTTCGGGGCGCCACCTCCAGCTCCTTTAAATGGACCTCAGCTTCCTTGTGTCCACCGGATCACAAAGTAAAAAGAAAAGTCAGACCAGGTTGAATCCAGGTTTAGGATGATTAATAAACAAAAACAAACCCCAAGTCCAGCGGGTCGCTCACGGCTCCTGTCTTCAGCACCCAGGTTGAGCGCGCCCCGCACACAACGACAGCAGGTCACAGCTTCTTCTCTCACAGCTTACAACAATGACGGTAGGTCACAGCTTCTTCTTCAGCTTCTCACGGCTTCATCACTCTGCTACTTCGTTCGGCTTCTTCACTCTGACTTCTTCATCATTCGGATCTTCTTAGGCTTCTTCTCACGGCTTCTTTATTCGGCTTCATTCGACTTCTTTCGGCCACGGCTCTCAGCTGCTACTGCTTCGGACCTCACTCTGCTTCTGCTGCTTAGACCTATTATAGGACGGGGCAATCACCCTACCTACAGCGTGCTTTAATTAACCAAGAGCTGCAGTCATCTAGCCACTCAAAACCCTTAAATGTCTCATCCCTCTGACCTGAATAAAATGACATGCCCATGGGATGTAACATGGGGTCATGGGGGATATTTTTTACTTTTGCGTTCCCACACAATCCTTTTGCGTTCCCTCACAATACTGTACTGTATGTAGTGTTACCTCACAGACACGGTTTTTCTCCTTGAAAAACTGAACAAATATGGTATTAGAGGACCAGCATTACAGTGGGTATCTAGCTATTTGAAAGATAGGAAACAATTTGTACAAATAAATGATGTAAGATCTGACCTCTGTAATATCACATGTGGAGTTCCCCAGGGCTCTGTGCTTGGACCAAAGCTATTTATTTTATATGTGAATGACTTGGTAAATGTGTCAGGACTCCTTAAATGTATACTTTTTGCTGATGATACCACATTTTTCTGTTTAGGTGAAGATATAGAACAAATGTTGGAATTGATAAAGACAGAATTTACCAAAATACAAACTTGGTTTAAAATCAATAAATTATCATTAAATCTAGAAAAAACTAATTACATGATATTCAGTAATAAAAAGAAAACTGTTGATGTTCCACTCAAAATTGAGGGTGTTGAGATTTGTAGAGTGAGTGAGGTGAAGTTTTTGGGTGTTATCATTGATGACAAACTGACATGGAAACAACACATAAATTCTGTAAGAATAAAAATAGCTAAATCGATTGCAGTACTATACAAGGTCAGAGACCTATTGAATGATAAAGCTCTGTATTTGTTGTATAACACAATCATTGTTCCACACTTAATCTATTGTATTGATGTTTGGGGGAAAGCGTGTAAAACAATCACAAAGCCTATTTTTGTATTACAGAAAAGAGCTGTAAGAATTATCACTAGAAAACATTACTGTCATCCATCCAGTACATTATTTTATCAACTGAAATTATTGAAATTCCATGATTTGGTTGATTATAATATTTTATCAATTATGTATAGGGCTCAAAATAACGATTTACCTTTAAATATCCAAATGAATTTTGTTAAAAGACAAAGTTGTTATAATCTTAAGGGGACAGAGATGTTTGTAAAACCACAATTCAGAACTAGTTTGAAGGGACGTTCTACCTCAATCCAGGGAATTAGATTATGGAATGGCTTGGAGAATGTAGTTAAAAATGCCAAGTCACTGTTTACATTTAAGAAAATGATCAAAAGGAATTTGTTGAAAAAATATATATGAATTAGCATAATGTGTATTGTATCAATTATTAGTTATGTATTAGTATTAGAAAATTAGAAAGAGTTAGTCATTTTGTACTGCTGGTGAAAGATTATTATTGTTTAATCTGATTGTTTGAAAAAAGGGGCAGATATAATAAGATTTATTCTTCTTTCTGCTACCTTTCATTTTTTTACATTGTGTACGTGTCGTTGATGGGATTGTCTTGTATTGTATTTCTTTTGTAAAAAAATGAACAAATTTAATAAACATAAACATAAACACGGTTCCTCCCTCAAAGAAACCCAAGTAAGAGGGGGACAGTTGAACACGGAGGCCTCCATCCCTGATGGATGGTTTGGCGGCCTCCATGTTCAACTGTCCCCCTCTTACAATGTTGTTATTGCTAGTACTCAGCCCCTTGTGAAAAGCAAGCAACCATCAGGGTACTAACGATCCAACGTTAGGCTGATGGTCCTCCTTAATCATGTGAGCAACTGGTTTTGGCTGTCAGTAGCAAACTAGTTGAGCCACTATGAAAAATAAGACTGAGCTGAATACAGCTCCTCAGACTGAAGAAGTCTTTCGGATGGAAGACGAAAGGTTTCTACAATTTTTTTGTTTTGTTTTTGAATATCCATCGGACCAGACTTGACTTTTTTAGATTTTTCTACCTGGATTATTGAGCATTCATCAGGATGTTTTCTCCACTAAGCAGTACACTCCTTTAGTGGACCAACCAGTTTGCTGGTTTTGCTGGTGACTGATGAAGCGCTCCGAATGGAGGGCGAAACGTCTTTCCACAAAAAAGAAACAGTTCAGATGACCTGACTGACCATTATTGTATTTTGTACCTGGATGATTGAGCATGAACTTTAATGCTTTAAAAGAAAGTTACAGTACTTTTGAAACACAAGTGCCACCTTGTTCTTTTGGATTTTAAATGGTGAGAGAATTCATGATTTATTACTATTCAGAAATATACTGAGAAAACTTTAGTTATGGTACATGGTACTGCTTTGACAAATACTCTGAAAATACAGTAATTTGTTGACGGTCCTTAAGCGAACCATCGCTCCTCGGAGGGACAGACTGAGAGCAGGTGCCTGCGTCGGCTCAAATGAGGAAACCACAGCTGAATCCACAGAGCATGAACGTGAAATATCCAACGTAAAATTAATTGTACCATTGCAGCACACACTGGGTATCCTTATATTTAAGGCAGATTTCAAAATTCAATTCAATTCAGTTTATTTATATAGTGCCAAGTCACAAACTCCTGCATGAACCTCAAATACGTTCCACTGTTGCTGTTGTCTGTGAGGTAACACCACATACAGTACAGTATACTGTAGTGAGAGAATGCAAAAGTATTGCGTGGGCAGGGCCAGATAAACACTTCGCTGTACCCTGGGCAACAATCTTTAAGGGCCCCATCATCATGACCCCAGAATCACCATGGCAAAATACATAATAAATTACCATAATACAGTACACAGTAAATATATTTAAAATTCTAACTATAAAGTGCATTTTTATGTATAAAAATCAAAACGCTCATAGAACTATAAATGCTACTATGTCCTTTTGTTGACACAAATCATCAAGACTGAGTTAATTGAACGCACTTTGAACACCATGTGACACCATATGTGTACAGTATGTGTACATATGTGTATGAAGAATCATAAAGCAAAAACTAGTATTTCAAAATATTTTGTAACAGAAAAAGATGAAGTTTATAATGAAAATGAAATTGTCAATGGATTTAATCAATATTTTGTGAATGTTGGATCAAGCCTTGCAGCTAAAATACCAAAAGTAAATAATAATGTGAGCCATTCAATTACAGGTTGTGCAAACAGTATTTTTCTAAATGGAACTAACAAAGAGGAAATAATGAAGGTAGTAAAAAATCTTACAGACAAGAGATCAAAGGACTGGGTGGACATGGATATGATGTTTGTAAAGGATATAATGAGCTATGTTATTGAGCCGTTTACATATATATGTAACTTATCATTTTCAACAGGAATATTTCCAGATAATATGAAAGTAGCTAAGGTAGTTCCTCTTTTTAAAAATGGTGATAAATGTGTGTTCAACAATTACAGACCTATATCCTTGTTACCACAGTTTTCTAAAATTCTTGAAAAACTATTTGTGAACAGACTAGATCAATTTATAGACAAACAAAATATTCTAAGCAACAGTCAGTATGGGTTCAGAGCTAAAAACTCTACATCAATGGCTCTCATGGAATTAATGGAACAAATAACAACTGCTGTCGATCAAAAACAATATTGTGTCAGTATTTTTGTTGATTTAAAAAAAGCATTTGATACTATTGATCACACCATTCTCCTAGAAAAACTGAACAAATATGGTATTAGAGGACCAGCATTACAGTGGGTATCTAGCTACTTAAAAGATAGGAAACAATTTGTACAAATAAATGATGTAAGATCTGACCTCTGTAATATCACATGTGGAGTTCCCCAGGGCTCTGTGCTTGGACCAAAGCTATTTATTTTATATGTGAATGACTTGGTAAATGTGTCAGGACTCCTTAAATGTATACTTTTTGCTGATGATACTACATTTTTCTGTTTAGGTGAAGATATAGAACAAATGTTGGAATTGATAAAGACAGAATTTACCAAAATACAAACTTGGTTTAAAATCAATAAATTATCATTAAATCTAGAAAAAACTAATTACATGATATTCAGTAATAAAAAGAAAACTGTTGACGTTCCACTCAAAATTGAGGGTGTTGAGATTTGCAGAGTGAGTGAGGTGAAGTTTTTGGGTGTTATTATTGATGACAAACTGACATGGAAACAACACATAAATTCTGTAAGAATAAAAATAGCTAAATCGATTGCAGTACTGTACAAGGTCAGAGACCTATTGAATGATAAAGCTCTGTATTTGTTGTATAACACAATCATTGTTCCACACTTAATCTATTGTATTGATGTTTGGGGGAAAGCGTGTAAAACAATCACAAAGCCTATTTTTGTATTACAGAAAAGAGCTGTAAGAATTATCACTAGAAAACATTATTGTCATCCATCCAGTACACTATTTTATCAACTGAAATTATTGAAATTCCATGATTTGGTTGATTATAATATTTTATCAATTATGTATAGGGCTCAAAATAACGATTTACCTTTAAATATCCAAATGAATTTTGTTAAAAGACAAAGTTGTTATAATCTTAAGGGGACAGAGATGTTTGTAAAACCACAATTCAGAACTAGCTTGAAGGGACGTTCTACCTCAATCCAGGGAATTAGATTATGGAATGGCTTGGAGAATGTAGTTAAAAATGCCAAGTCACTGTTTACATTTAAGAAAATGATCAAAAGGAATTTGTTGAAAAAATATATATGAATTAGCATAAATATATATGAATTAGCATAATGTGTATTGTATCAATTATTAGTTATGTATTAGTATTAGAAAATTAGAAAGAGTTAGTCATTTTGTACTGCTGGTGAAAGATTATTATTGTTTAATCTGATTGTTTGAAAAAAGGGGCAGATATAATAAGATTTATTCTTCTTTCTGCTACCTTTCATTTTTTTACATTGTGTACGTATCATTGATGGGATTGTCTTGTATTGTATTTCTTTTGTAAAAAAAAATGAACAAATTTAATAAACAAACATAAACATAAACATTCTCTTCCTGCTCCAAAAAGACACTTTTTCCCAGATCATCCACACGTTTCCATTTCTCAGTCTGTCTCTACAGCCCTAAACATGCTGCCAGGCTCACATGGCACCTGGCCTTGATGGTCCTCACAGGTGATGGACCATAATGGAGGTGGCTTGGCCTGCTTGAGTCCCAGGAGTCAAGGTTTGACCACCAGGTGCTTGGCGGTGAGCTAAGGGAATCCTAACTGTGTAGGACCTGAGTCAAAGCCAGTTGTTTTCACTTGTAAAAATGTTAAAGCTCCCCTGACATCATCTTTGAACTTTCCATAAAATGGCACAACATATATATATTATAAGATTGAACTATGATCGTTTTTGCTAAAACAATGTTAAATGAATGAAAATTCCTCTCAAAAATAGTTTAAAATTAGCGCCGTTTTTTACACGGTATTTTCGGGTTTTCCGGTCACGTGACTGTGACGTCAGATCCATACTCGGCTCCAACGCGCACATTGAAATACAATGGAGGAAGATACAAACGCATCCGTCGAATTTAGCCATTTAAAACTTTAGATTTTAGCGATTTGTCTTCAGAGAAGCCAAAGTTATTTCGAGTGATCAACAAAAAACAGCAGGTTATAATTTTTTTTCTGATAATGCTGTTTTTTGTAGACTTTTCACTTCAGGAAGTGAGCAGCTGTGTGGAGTTACACAGGAGCTGCAAGTTGACGAGGCAGAAGGAATTCTACAACATCTAAATCGTTTCCACAGCACTGAAATGGTAATATATTAATTAATGTTTCTAATAATTATTCAACATTAATTTATAGTTTAAAAAATTAGTCCCTTTTAAAATATCTGTTAAATATTTTAATGTTTATTCTAACATACGTTCTGAAATTTTTAACTAGTTTTTATTTGTGTATTTTTATCCATCAAGATTTTTTTATTTTGTTGTAAATTTACATTTATTTTAAACAAAAACAATTTTAGATGCTTGAATCCGTTTGATTTCATCTGTCCTGTTTGACTGGATACCTGTCCAGGTGTCCCTGTGATGGACTGGAGACCTGTCCAGGCGTCTCTGTGATGGACTGGAAACCTGTCAATTCAAACAATAAATGATATTCACCCAAATTTTTTAAAATCATATAAATACTTTATTACTGGTACATATATAACAAAGCCCCGCTTTTCTGTTTAAGGTGTTGGATGATGTGATCAAATCTCCCTACACGTCATCCGAATCCGCTGACACGTCTCTTTGTTCAACTCTTCTTGCCCATGGAGAACTAAAACAACAGAAACGAAGAGGGAGAACACGACCCTGCTGTTAAAGTGAAAACTAGCTCATTCAAACTATGAGAATAAACATTTTGTGATGCTTCATTTGAGTGTTGTCTTTTTTAAGGCTACAAACTAAAAAATGTTTTATGGTGACATGTTTAGGAAAAAAGTAAACCAGCATCCTTTTGACTTGTTCAGTTTTTATTAAAATTGTTAAAGGTTTGTTTTTGATGAAATCTTATTGAATCTGCATATGGTGCCAAAATTAATGCTTGTAACTAGTTTTTATTTGTGTATTTTTATCCATCAAGATTTTTTTATTTTGTTGTAAATTTACATTTATTTAAAAAAAAAAATTTTAGATGCATCTTTATGAATCCGTTTGATTTAAACCGTCCTGTTTGGTCAAAAAAATGCAGCTGAGATGTCTTGACTGGAGACCTGTCCAGGTGTCTCTGTGATGGACTGGAGACCTGTCCAGGTGTCTCTGTGATGGACTGGAGACCTGTCCAGGTGTCCCTGTGATGGACTGGAGACCTGTCCAGGTGTCCCTGTGATGGACTGGAGACCTGTCCAGGTGTCCCTGTGATGGACTGGAGACCTGTCCTGGTGTCCCTGTGATGGACTGGAGACCTGTCCAGGTGTCCCTGTGATGGACTGGAGACCTGGAAACCTGAAAACACAAACTGATATTTTTATTAAAACGGCTATGGAAATTTATGTTTTTTGACGTTATTTATAAATTTATTTTTAAATTTAATGATTGACATATAAACATTTTATTTTTATTTTTAGTGAACATTTAGTGCATGTAAACATGCAAATTTCAACTGGAAATATGAATGATGTTTTTCAGAACATATGTTAGAATAAACATTAAAATATTTAACAGATATTTTAAAAGGGACTAATTTTTTAAACTAT
This sequence comes from Garcialebias charrua, assembly GCA_038048925.1. Classification (NCBI taxonomy): domain Eukaryota; kingdom Metazoa; phylum Chordata; class Actinopteri; order Cyprinodontiformes; family Rivulidae; genus Garcialebias; species Garcialebias charrua. Next base: position 24,721 of record JBBPBX010025163.1, on the reverse strand, counting down.
AAATTAATGTTGAATAATTATTAGAAACATTAACTAATATATTACCATTTCAGTGCTGTGGAAACGATTTAGATCAGGGGTGTCAAACTCATTTTGATCTGGGGGCCGCATACAGCTTAATCTGATCTCAAGGGGGCCAGACCAGTATACGTACTCATTCCAAAAGTCCACTTTTTTTCTTTGTATTAGTGCAAAGAATAAATAAATTATAAAAATATTTACATTAAATTAATTGTCCTTTTGCACTTTTACTCAACATTTAAGTGCATTACACATTAAAAAACTGATCAGTGATTGCACATTTTAAAACCTTTAGTCAACAAACTGTTTTGTTAAATACCCTGATGCATGCTCAATGATCCAGGTAGAAAAATCCAAAAAAGCTAAGTCTGGTCCTCTGGACATTCAAAAAACAAAACAAAACAAAGCAACAACAACAAAAAATGTAGAAACGTTTCGTCTTTCGTCCGAAAGACTTCTTCAGTCTGAGTTGCTGTATTCAGCTCAGTCTTATAAATAGCACCCTCTCATAGTGGAACAACCAGTTGGCTGATGACATATGGAGATAGGACGATGACGAAATGGGCGTGGACAAATACAGAAGGGGCGTGAACAAATACAGATCTCGCGAGAGCAAATACATGCCTCGAGGGAGCAAATTACTCTCGTGCGAGCGCAAATCAGCCCCGCGCGTGTAATGGGGATGAGCGCGAGCATAGAAAAGAGATCCGAGCGCGCGCACGTGCGCTCGGAGGACAACTACATGCTCTCGCGTGCAAAATGTATCTACTGACAGACTCTCCCTCTCGCTCACGGTTCAGACTTTTGGCAGCCAGTGGGAGGATCCAGACCACGACACATGATTGGCTGCAGTCTTCCTGTCCTCTGTGATTGGGTGTAACACTTCCTGAACCTGAAAATGTAAAATACTGTAAATAGATACCTCTGGACTATTGAGAATGAACTTTCTTGTTAAATAAATAGATTTATCTAAATATACTTCAAGTACATTGTTATAAAATATATTTTGTTGCACTTTATGAAGTACTATTTTTTGCTAAATATAAAATACATTTCAATCAAATATATTTCTAAAAGGAATCTTCATATAAACTTTTTAACTGCACGTTTCATTCAACCTTTATTTATGCATCTCATTGAGCCTCGAGGACTCATTTACAAGAGAGACAAACAAAGAATGATGACAACAGTGACAACAATAGACAGTTAAAAGAGGCATACAGATTTTTTTTAACAAATTAAAATAAGATGGCGAACTTACAGCCATTGCTTTTGGAGGTGAAAGAAAAGATTGATGACTCGAGGTGAAATTTATACATTAACAGACAGGCTTTCTCTCTGCAAAAACGTTTTCCTAACTATTCATTCATTCAACCTTTATTTAGTCAGGTAAATCTTATTGAGCTTCGAGGGCTCATTTACGAAAGCGACCTGCTACAAACTAAAGAATGATGAACATCAATGATACAAATACATTAAACAATAAACAAAAGAAAAGAAAAAGTTGCAAAAACATTACAAGGTAGATGTACAAAAAATATCAAAGACAGGAACATATCTGCATTGGTTTTTGCCAGGATTCCAACAGATTCTGAAAACCATCCAGAGAGGTCAGGGCCGAGAGCTTCAATATATAACTACAGTACAGTATATATAATATATAACTATAACTGCTGCTACCCCACAATGCACTGCCAACTCAAAATTCTCCTTCAAAATAAAATACCGATAGATCAAAACTGTGGACGTTTTCTTTTTTCTTCATTTTCAAACTAAATTATTAAGACATTTCCAACTTCCAGAACAGTAGTAATACCCAAAAGATGAACTTGTGTTATAGAATATTTTCTGTACAGACATTATCCCACTGCTTTATTCACATGAGAGTAACAGGGGACCTAAAATCAAAACAAACTGATAGTTCTAATCTGACAATGTTGCAGTGTTCAAATATTATGTACCGGTATATTAATACAATGTGTGTGTGTATCATGTATATACTGTACAGTATAACATACACACAGTGTATGTTATACTGTACAGTATAACAACACACATGTATTTGTATTATTTAATGACAGATTTGTTACGTAAATGCTTTAACAGATATTTACTCACATTTTAGTACTATTTTAGCTTCTTGTGCACTTTTCTCTTCTTTTATTCACGTCAAAATTGTGCAAAAATAAATTACCAAACAATTTATTATAAAATATGTTAAATGTAAAACAAGCTTTAATAAAGTACTTTTACTATTATTTATACTGTTTATTAATTACATCATCTCAAGTCAGCAGGAGCAACATCACCACCATCATCATCACAACAACACAAAACTGAGTGATGTAAGTTTAAAGCTCCACTGACATGATTTTTTAACTTTTCATAAAATGGCTCAACATAAATACAGTATCTTGTGTTCAACTATGTTCGTTTTTGCAAACAAACTTATATATATATATATATATATATATATATATTATATATAATTTTGATTTAAAATTGATTTTAAACTTTGGGCCGTGTTTATTCATGGGAAATCCGATTACACACGAATGCACCACTGTGACGTAGTGTGCGGCAGAGCCCTGGGCTTGTCAGTGCGCATGTGTCAGCTGCTCGCCAGCAGATTGCGTTTTTTGTGTGTTTTTGTTTTTACTTGAAAAATGCTGTTACGTTGTGTTGCGTTTGGGTGTTCTAGTATCATCAGTGAACAAGTGAGCCTTTTCACTTTCCCAAAAGATGAAATACTTTGTGAAGGATGCAACAAAGCTGCACCCTTGGACCCCCGCCTCCCTCCACCTGAAGTTCAGGCTGAATGGTAAGTCTCATACAGCATCAGTCCTAAATTAGATCCTGTTGTTTCTTGTTCCATCACCCAAACAATTTTCTGCTTCCCACAACTGAAGACAAATAACTCAAATCTTCACATAGATTGATAAATATGTCAGGTTTTGAATTGTCCGCTATTAAAGAGACCAGAGCTCTCTGCCTCACACTACGTCACAGATGGTGCATTCGTGTGTAATCGGATTTCCCATGAATAAACACGGTGCGAAGTTTAAAATCAATCTTAAATCAAAATTAAATATATTTATAAGTTTGTTTGCAAAAACGAACATAGTTGAATGATAAAAGATATTTATGTTGGGCAATTTTATGCATAGTTACAAAATCATGTCACACCACCTTTAATCTGCACAAACATTTTTAATCAGGGCTCAAAATGTTTATCTGTGAAAGAAATGTGCAAGGAAATAAACTAGTATCACTCTACAGGCACATTTTGTGAGAGGGCACTTCACAAAGACACAGTCAGGCCGTGTGAGACTGAAGGAGGTTCCAACCTGTATAAATAAAGGTTGAATGAATGAAACCATTTGTTTTCATCGCCCAGAACCAAATGAGAAGTCCAGCAGAACTTCCACTGACCAGTGATCACACACATTGTTCTAAAGTTCCTGTTTTTACTTTTCTACATTCACCTTATAATCTAGCTGTTTTTGCCATCTTATTTTAATTTGTTAAAAAAAATCTGTATGCCTCTTTTATAACTGTCTATTGTTGTCACTGTTGTCATCATTCTTTGTTTGTAGCCAGGTCTCTCTTGTAAATGAGTCCTCGAGGCTCAATGAGATGCATAAATAAAGGTTGAATGAAACATGCAGTTAAAAAGTTTATATGAAGATTCCTTTTAGAAATATATTTGATTGAAATGTATTTTATATTTAGCAAAAAATAGTACTTCATAAAGTGCAACATATATTTTATAACAATGTACTTGAAGTATATTTAGATAAATCTATTTATTTAACAAGAAAGTTCATTCTCAATAGTCCAGAGGTATCTATTTACAGTATTTTACATTTTCAGGTTCAGGAAGTGTTACACCCAATCACAGAGGACAGGAAGACTGCAGCCAATCATGTGTCGTGGTCTGGATCCTCCCACTGGCTGCCAAAAGTCTGAACCGTGAGCGAGAGGGAGAGTCTGTCAGTAGATACATTTTGCACGCGAGAGCATGTAGTTGTCCTCCGAGCGCACGTGCGCGCGCTTGGATCTCTTTTCTACGCTCGCGCTCATCCCCATTACACGCGCGGGGCTGATTTGCGCTCGCACGAGAGTAATTTGCTCCCTCCAGGCATGTATTTGCTCTCGCGAGATCAGTGTTTGTTCTCGCGAGATCTGTCTTTATTCTGACGCCATAATGACAGCCTGAAACCAGCTGCTCACATGAGCAAGGAGGATCATCAGCCTGATGATGGATCGTTAACACCCTGATGGTTGTTTGCTATTCACAGAGGGCTGAGTGATACTAGCAATCACAGCATTGTAAGAGGGGGACAGTTGAACCCGGAGGCCTCCACCCCTGTTTAATGATGGACGGTTTCTTTTTACAAAGATGGCCTCCCCTGAAACAGTGACCGCTGGCCTGGAGATGAGTGTAGACCGCAGAGTCCTGACCTGATGATGTTGATCTTCTGTGCTGGGCCATCCTTTTGGCCAGTGTCTGTTTAGTTTCCCCAATATAAGACTGATCACAGCCCTCCTGACACTGAACAGCATACACCACATTACTCTGTTTGTGCTGGGGGACTGGATCTTTGGGATGAACCAGTCTTTGCCGTAATGTATTAACACAGTTAAGGAGTGAGTTGAATTGTCTCCCTCCTCCCCAGCAGGCTCCATTCACATAAAGGGAGCTACTTTCACTTTATGTGAAAGGGAGAGAATTCAACTCACTCCCTCATCTTTAAACATTGTGTTAGGATAGGCTAAGTGCTTGGTGACTGTACAGTACTGTACATTTATTCATTTGTAACAAAAAAAAGTTTTATTTTTATTTTTTTATTCAGATTTATCCGTGGGCCGACTAAAACCCCCTGGCGGGTCGCATGTTTGACACCCCTGATTTAGATGTTGTAGAATTCCTTCTGCCTTTCAACTTGCAGTTCCTGTAACTCATCACACAGTTGCTCACTTCCTGAAGTTAAAAGTCTACAAAAAACAACAGCAGCAGAAAAAAAATTATAACCTGCCGTTTACTCGAAATAACTTTGGCTTCTCTGAAGACAAACCGCTAAAATCTAAAGTTTTAAATGGCTAAATTGAACGGATGCGTTTGCATCTTCCTACATTGTATTCAATGTGCGCGTTGGAGCCGACTCTAGATGTGACGTCATAATCACGCGACGGGAAAATCCGTATTTACCATGTAAAACAAACTACTGTACGCTAATTTTAAACTATTTTTGAGAGGAATTTTCATTAATTTAACATTGTTTTAGCAAAAACGATCAGAGGTCAATCTTAATATATATATGTTGTGCCATTTTATGGAAAGTTAAAAGATGATGTCAGGGGAGCTTTAACGTGATAATGCTCTGAAATATCCCGATATAATTTTTGAGCCATATCGCCCACCCCTAGTGCAACCTATGCGTACCACGTAGAAAGAGAGAGACCAGCTTATGACTGCCCACTGCTGAAGACGTTGAGGATTGGGGTGCCATAGCAACCCCCCAGCTGAGACAGCAAGTCCCTACTGGTCGGAAGACTATACGGAACATCCTGACATTAACTCCGCAGTAGCGGGAACCATGGCCGTGCTGGCCAATATGGGGCCACCAATAGCAGTCTGGCCCTCCGTTAGGACTGAAGGGTTGGCCAAATCAGAGAAAGGGGTGGAAAGGCATAAATACGGATCCTTGGCCAAGGGTGAGCCAGCGCGTCCCAGCCCAGTTCACCAGATGCCCCCTTATGGGAGTACCATAGGGGACACTGGGTTGACTCCTCTGTTGCAAACGGGTCCACCTCCGCTTGACCAAAACGGTCCCAGATCATCCGCACTACGTTGCTGTGGAGGGACCACTCTCCTGGAACAGACCTTTGGTGGAAGAGAAAATCTGCAACCTGATGGTGTCGCCCTGGTAGGTATGTTGCCCGTAAGGTGGACAGACGAGTGGAGACCCATTCCAAGAAGTGGAATGAGAAGCTGTGCTGACCTGGTGCCCCCTTGGTTGTTGATGTGATAGACAACAGAGATGTTGTCTGACCGAACGAGGACATGCCTCCCTTCCAGGTGGGGTAGTAAGTACTTGAGCGCCAAATGTACTGCACGCAGCTCCAGCACATTTATATGCCTGAAGCGGTCCCTTCGGTCCCAGCGGCCTTGAACCGCTCTGTGTTGCCACACAGCACTCCATCCGGTGGAGCTGGCATCTGTCGTGACCACTTCCCTGTGGTACACGACCACCCCCATGGGGATACCCCCGGATAAATAAGCTTTGTCCCTCCATGGAGTCAAGGCACGAAGACATGGCCATGTCACCGTAAGTTTGCAATACCTGTGCAGCCTTGTGTCTAGGCGAAAGCTGTTGAGCCACCAATGTAAGGGGTGAAGAGACGGCAGGCCTAAGGATACCACCCGAGTAACAAAGGTCAGTTTGCCCAGTAGTTGTAAGAAGGCAATGTAGGGGAGCTGCCTGCCCAGCTGGAACCGACTTACCAACTAGACTAGAGTATGTCACCTACCCTTTGAGCAGATGGGCGAGCAGTCATGAAGGTGAGTCGTAACCACTTAAAGAATGGTGATAGTCTGCGAAGGCAGCAGGCAGCTTTTCTCTATATTGATCTTGAGGCCCAACTGGGACATGTGAGCAAGCAGGCGATTCATGTCACGACGGGGCGCAGAGAAGCCAATCGTCTAGGTGCGGCAGAACCTTCATGCCTTAGGCCTGCAGGGGGGAGAGGGCTGCTCTCATACACTGAGTGAACACCCTCGAGGGAAGAGAGAGCCCGAATGGGAGTACCCGGAACTACCATTGGCGACCCCGATAGGCAAACCTGAGAAAGCGTCGATGTTCCGCCGTAATAGGCACATGAAAATAAGCATCCGTCAGGTCTATAGACGTGAACCATTCCCCCTCTTTGACCGCCTGAATGACCTCTACTGTCGGTAGCATGTGGAAGGGCATTACCTTCAAATATTGGTCGAGTCTCCTCAGATCCAAAATGGGACAAAAGCCGCCCGTCTTCTTCTGCACAAGGAAGTAAGTTGAATAAAAGCCTCTGGGTTGTCGCAGAGGGTTCACCGCCTTGATCGCACCCTTGGCAAAGAGGATGAAAAGCTCCTGGTCTAGTGCTCGGGCTTTTACCGGGTCGGTGATTACAGTCATCTTGACCCGGTGTGAGATGTGAGGTGTCCGTCAGAACTGTAGCCAGTAACCATGGGTCAGAGTGGCAACCACCCATGCGTCCCCGGCATGAGCAGCTCAGTATCTGAGCTGCAGGTGGGAGAAATATCCGACAGTCAGCCTGGTGGCATCACCGTCTAGGGGCCGTGGAGGGGCGGTGGCCAGAGCCCATGGTCCGGACATGTCCAGCTGGTTGGCGGACCTATTCACGAAATGACCTGTTTGGTCTCTGCTGAGCCACACGAGGGCGAGGACCCTGAGGCGGCCAAAAGCAGAGAACCGTCGGGGGCGCCTCGGATGCTGAGAAGGTGGCATCGCCCTGCTAAGGGTCGAAAGTTTCACGCCTGGGTCCTTGGGTCCCGCCAGCAGCCCTGCAACTCCTTCAAGTACTACTCTGATTGAGGGACGGAAAAAGGAGGGGCCTGTCCGCGCCTGAAGAAGGCACTTCCCCGGGTGGACCCCTCTGACCAGGGGATGTCCAACTGCAGTTGAGCCAGGGCCAAACAAATGACATCTTGCATAGAGCCGTCACCAGACTCACTACCTACGCTCCTAGATGAAGAAAAAGAACCAGTCACAGAGACCGACCGTTCCTCCTCTTCACCTAAAAAATGAGAGTTGGAGGGAGCCAAGGATAAGACATCTTCCTTCGCAACCAGCTCAGGCATGGGTGGGAAAGAGAGTCCAGTCTCTGCCAATGGCTCAGACCCCAGTTGACATGCCTGCAAAAGGGACTTCATTTCTGCTAACTCAATAGTCAGCCGCTCCACTCTTGTGGAAAGACCCCCATCAGACTTGGCTCGCCTCTTTCTAGGAGGGGCCACAGGGACTGTAGCATCAGTCCGGCGCTTCAAGCGCCTAGGTAGAGCCTCCTGCCCAGACGGCGAGAGGTCACTGCTGAGCTCGGGGCAGAGCTGGGCCAGCCGAGCCACTCTTACAGAACGAGGCATGAAGCTGCAGTTCATGCAGGGGTTCTCCGACAGGGCCTCCACCAGATGGTCATGTCAAAGTCAGGCAGGACACATTCGTGACCGTCATCTGCCTGGAGCACAGCCCCACAGTCTGCACAGCAGTGAGAGCCGTCCATACTCCCTACTGTGGCAGTGGACTCAAGTGTTGGGGAAGGAGGCCAAAAGTGGGAGAGGGTGCGCCAACGTTGGACTCGCCAATAGAGAACCAGGCTGGTGAAAAATGAATTGGGAGAGGGTGCGCGGACGCTAGCCTTCACCAATAAAAGCGAAGTGGAAGAGGGTGCGCGGACGCTAGCCTTCACTAACAGAAGCGTAGCCCAACCGAGTATGAGGTTGGCAAAATGAATCGGGCAAAACTAATGAATTGGGAGAGGGTGCGCTGATGTTAGCCTTCACCAACAGAAGCTCAGCCCAACCGAGTACGAGGTTGGCAAAATGAATCGGGTAAAAATAATGAATTGGGAGAGGGTGCATGGACGCTAGCCTTCACCAACAGAAGCTCAGCCCAACCGAGTATGAGGTTGGCAAAATGAATCGGGCAAAAGTAATGAATTGGGAGAGGGAGTGCGGACGCTAGCCTTCACCAATGGAAATTATTCGGGAGAGGGTGTGCGAACGCTAGCCGTCGGCAATAAAAAACAAGGCCAAAATCTAGAGATCCTAGCACTGCTAGCTCAAACAAACCGTTTATGAGGTTAACGAAAAGTGAATTGGGAGCGGGTACGCTACGCTAGCCTTCACCAATAACAAACAAGGCCAAGAAAATTAAGGAAACTAGCACTGTTAGCTCAGAACCATTTATAAGGTTGGCGACAAGAGAATTGGGAGCGGGTGCTAACTCTAGCCTTCATCAACAAAAACAAGGCCAAACTCGAGACTAGCACCGTTAGCTCAACCCAACCGAATAGTTTATGGAAGGTGCGTGAACGCTCGCCTTCTCAAAGTAAACCACCAGAACACAGCTGGCTACACAATAAAGTACAGTAGAGTAATACTTACCCACGTGTTGACCTCACGTGGAAATTGCCTCCTAAAGCGGATAGAGCCACAACAATGGCAACAAAAACCACAGTCAAGTAGGGATGTGCGATATGGCATAAAATTCATATCACAATATGTATTGTGAAGGCTGGCGATAACGATATACAGGTAGTCCCCGACTTACGAGCGAGTTCCGTACCTACGGGCCGTTCGTACGTCGAAAATTCGTAAGTAGGATAACATACAAAAACATTTTTTAAATTTTTTTTTTTAAATAAATAAATAGATGTACAGTACTGTACAGTTTCCAAGCACTTAGCCTATCATAACACAGTTTTTAAAGATGAAGGGGTGAGTTGATTATGTTGATCTTCTGTGCTGGGCCATCTTTTTGGCCAGTGGCTGTTTAGTTCATCAGGTCAGGACTCTGCAGTCTACACTCATCTCCAGGCCAGCGGTCACTCTTCCAGGAATGAAAATGTTCACATCCTTGATAGAGAGGAACGATGGTTTGAGAGAGGAGTAAAGGAGGCCATCTTTGTGAAAAGAAACCACCCATCATTAAACAGGGGTGGAGGCCTCCGGGTTCAACTGTCCCCCTCTTACAATGCTGTTATTGCTAGTATCACTCAGCCCTCTGAATAGCAAACAACCATCAGGGTGCTAACAATCTTTCATTAGGCTGATGGTCCTCCATCATGTGAGCAGCTGGTTTCAGGCTGTCATCAGCAAACTGGTTGATCCACTGTGAGAGGGTCCAATATTGTCACTTAAGAAATGAACAGTAACAGAAAAGCATTTTACACTGAAAACACTTCACCCACCAAGCTTCTAGTGGGCGTCTCCTTCAGCTTTACGGAGAGCTGACAAGGCAACCAGTTTCCTCTGTGGCTTTGACCAGAGGATCTCGTAGTAAAATCACTCAACACAGCGTTCTGTTCACAGATCAGAGGGCAGACAAGACAAACAGCAGCTATTTTTTCCACAGTAAGCACATCTCAGGAGAAATTGGATATCCAGCCTTTCCCAAGGCTGTTTCCAAGGGAGTCAGATAAGAATTAACAAATATTTTCACATCAGGCACACATTGTAATTTCTGTGGCCTTCAGTCTGTAAGGGCGATTCTGTTCCAATCCAATTCGGGACTTTTTCCACTGATCCAAGCTCTGACCTCAGATGTTGACCACAGCTGACCAGAGTCCCAATCCGAGGGTGATCTGTTCACCCTCTGGATAAGCTCGCAAACAGCTGATTTCTGATGTTGACCACAGCGTCCAGAGTCCAAATCCGTGGGTGAGCTGTTTCACCCTCTGGATAAGCTCACAAACAGCTGATTTCTCGAGGTCACGGCGCAGACCAGACATCGGGTGCTCCAGGCAGTTAAGTCCTGCTGAAGTCTCCCTCATTTTGCGATAGACCAGTGCTCCACAAACGCCAAAAAAAGCAAAGCGCTGCCATCATAATCCAATATAATCCAAGATTCTTCACCTCCACAGAGCACTCCCAGGAATCCACGGAATCCATGGCGGAATCCATGGCGTATCCTCCGTCACTCTGTGAGGGTGGGAAGACTCCCCTTGTGCCGTTCCTTCTGTAGAGATCTTGTTTGTAGAATCGAATGCCCAAACCTCCAATCCATCTTAATTTGCGTTCGAGGTGCTTAGCTGAGGAGCTGCCAGCAGCAGGGGGGGGAAGGACAGGAGAGGGAAGGGTTGCGACTGCCTCCGTCGAGAGCAAGGTTGAAAAAGGTTAGCCGGTAGAAGACAGATCTCTATCGTAGGCTAAATGTCGATTGTTTTTTACCGTGTACCGTTTATATCGCGCATTCCTACAGTCAAGGCAAAATAAAGACTACCGTACTCACGTGACCACACGGTAGCCTCCTCTGAGGCGGACGGAGCCGATACGAGCGGCGGAGCCGCTAATAAGTAAAAGTTACTCACCACTGTTGAACCACATCAGCAACACTGTGGTTTGGGAGAGGGGCGAAGCCACCGTAGCCCAATGAAATACCTTAATAAAGGTGAAACCGTCGCGGCCCACGGAGGGTGAACACACTGCTCCGGCCAACAGGCAGTCGGGCCAACAGGCAGTCGGGCCAACAGGCAGTCGGGCCTCCAGCGACGGCGAGAAAGAAAATCCAAAGGCCTGTAGCCTTGGATCAAACACGCGCGAGAAGAAAAAATGACTGAATTAACAGATCACGCTAGGCTATCTAGCCTCTTGATTGCTTATCCGGTCACACCTGTGTGACGTCGTTGATATAATTACTTGAAAAGCGCACGTGCGAAGGGAATATTTAGTGCTTTCAGCACCGCCCTCTAGCGGTCAGGAGGGATGAAATAGAACCATTGTTCCCTGCAGGAGAGGAACAACATAGAGTACAAATATGAACCCATATTCATTTTCCCATAGACATGCGTGATCCTGTTAGACAGAAAATGTATGCTGCACCACTGCGAGAGCGTGAGACAGTTTGAACCATAGATATAATATACACTAGATAAGACATCCCCGCTGTTGGCCAATGGAGACCGACATCGTCAGACGGCGGCCATCTTGCCACAGACAGAACGCCCACTCTTAACATGAATGTGAATGGTGCATTTACTATTAAAATAACCATAACTTGCTTAATTTTCAACCGATTTTAAAACGGTTTGGTTTGTTATAAATGTGAGAGATGTTGTTATAATATGGTATACTTAAGATGGACGTTCACATGAAAATAACGTTATATAGACACTGTATTGCACTAGCAATATACACAATAAGATTATATTTACATCTATTTATAAATACATGTTTATTTCCAGCGAAATTAACTGACATATGTTACAATGCTAATAAATATTTAATACTATTTCATCATAAATAGCATTATTATTAGTGGTATGAAAATAATTTATGCCAATTTTTTCCCTACACATGCAAATATTATGTAATATTAAATACATTATTACACAAACCTTGGTCAATATGTGTAGTTTATTTTTTTTAGATACATGAAAAGATTTAATAATCGGGAAATATAAATAAACAAACAAACAAACAGAAATAAACATCTGATAGTGTGACAAGACTCTCAGTCCCTCGGTGCAACAGTAACTATTTAAACATTAAAACACTGAAACATATAATAATAAACATAAGCGTAAAATAGTAAAACTGTGCTATGTAAAGAACAACACATTGTTTATTGCTAAATTTGCAGAAAGAAATACTAAACTGTGACATTTAACCACATATTTATATATACAGTAGTTTATAGACATATCAATTTTATACAACTTGAAATCTTGTAGGTCGATGATACATACCCTTTGAAGATGAGATGGAAAATTAAAAAGTGTTGGAACAACACTATCTTTTAATCTGACAGTCTGCCCTGTCCGATCAAAGTCCTCAGACCTGAAGTGATCACTGCAGAGCAGTGTCCTGTCCAGGGCAACAAAACCCTCTCTTCTCAGGGCAACTTCCCACTGCCGCCTCCTCTCTCTGGTTTTGGGAAACCTTAAAAACATGAAGAAGCTGGTCATTATTTTCCACACTTCCTTTCTTTACCTTTGAATTATAGTAATGACAAGTATACACATATATCATACTTTTGGTGTGCTTGCATTTACTTTTGGTACAATAAAACAGCTATTAAAAATGGTATCAAAAAGAAACACTGAATCATAATCATAATTTATATAAAGATACTTTTACAAGCCTTATACCATACCATACCATTTTATTTATAGAGCACTTAAAACAACAACAAGGTCAACCAAAGTGCTGTAAATATATGTCATTATTATGTAAATATATATTATGTATAATATTATGTCAATAATATTATCTCACATTTTTTGTGTGTAGCGTGACGTGTAATGTGCACTGATCCAAAATATAACTATGATTATTCTAATTAAAGTAATAATACTGTCACAGAGTCTTACAGGTGAAATGTGATCCCAAGGTTTCTTGTTTTGATGTTACGTCTATTGGAGCATCCATAGGCTGCACAAAAGTCAGGCATCTTGTCAAAGAGTATTTCTGTAAAACACAAAGCAGTAATTAGTGTTGAACATACCAAACCGCTTGGAAATCATGTGCAGCTTTAGTTCAGTTAAAAACAAAGAGCTCCTAGTGATCTAAGAATGCTAGGGAAATATTTGGAATACTAGCTAGCCCTTAATCAAAGGCTCTTGTTAATAGTCTGCTAATAAATACAGTCATGATCAAGACAGTCATTTAGACAAAAGATTAGTTTGTTTTAAAAATAAAAAAATAAAAAACAGAATTTAAATTCTAGATTCTCGATGAGTGTGACACCCAAAACACGAATAAAACCTTTTAAAAAAGACGAAACTGCTGTCTGATTACCAAAGAAATCATAGCCACGTTAATAACGTTTTTAAAAACATAAACCGTTTGTAAATCCGTCAAGATTACAGCGAGTTAAGCGTATTTTTGTTTGTATAAATCCCTCACCTCCATACGGTTTCCACAGCTGCAGCTAATGTTGCTGTCTGTGGCAAGATGGCTGCCGCTTGACGACGCCGCTGACTCCTCCTCAGCTTATCTAGTGTTATTATATCTATGGTTTGAACAGTGGAAGAGAATGAGTCCCTCCCTGTCTTTGTATGAAATTACACTTGTGTTTTCTGTTTTATCAAAACATATTGTTTCCTCAGAACTGGATAAAAACAATATCTCAACACCAGCAGAAATGCCAATAGCTCCCAGTAGTTTATGTGGAGCTTGGATTGC
>JBBPBX010025163.1:0-10695 GCA_038048925.1 Garcialebias charrua | reverse complement strand
CACCGTGCAAAAGTACACTCTCCCTATTGTTGAGATTCGACACAACAAGACCGGGCTCCTCAAAGATGAAGAGCTGACGTAGAGGAGGTAGTTGTTGTTAACTTTCTGTGGAGGTGACATAAAGGCTAAGCACACAGCCAATAAAGTGATGTAGCTTCTTTGGCTATACTATGAACTTTACTGTCCTTAAAGGCGTGTCCTATGTTTTTGAAATATCGGTGAACAGCTGAGTGTTGGCCTGAAGAGTTGGCTCTTCTGTGTTGTGCCCCTCATCTGTAAAAAGAGGTTGTTTAGTTTCCCTGTTGTAGAGCTCTGGACTGCCTGCACCATGCTGCTGAGTTTGTGTTTGGCTGTTTCATCCTTATGGTTAAACCACTTCCTGTTTGAGAGTCCTGTCTGTCTTGTTTGTTTGTTTGTTTAAAATGCATCGTATGTTGTTTTTGGAGATTTCCTCAGATGTTCCTCCAAAATATGGGATGCCAATCTTTTTCACCTTAAAACCAGAAGTGTAATGTCTTGTTCTGTCTGTTTTCGGGTCCCCTGGTGTAACAGCTTGCACCAACTTGTTTTCTGTAACTTGCTGCACTTCTCTGACGAAGATGGACTTAACATTTCTCTCCAAATCACAGTGGATACAGTAACTTGCATATTATCTGTTCCTTCCAGAGTCTTCATGCTCCTGTCCTGCATTGGCCAAAGATCTCTGAGTAACAGTGGTGTTTTAGAGGGCCTCCTCAACCTCCTGGACAACTTGCTGTCTCCACTGCAGCAGCCACAAGCTACCTTCCAACGAAGGACTGAAGGTAGTAATTTTTGTGTGAAATAGTTATACAAACATACATTAAAGCTACTCAATGTTGTGACAAAAATGCTTAACCACTGTAACCTAATGAAGTATTTGTGAGTAAAAAAGACAATTTGATTTGTTTGTAAATGCTTACATGAACACTGTTGAAGTAGAAGCACGGTACGGTCATTTGTTGGTGTCTTCCAGGTATTTTGGATATTCCAATGATCAGCTGGGTCGTGATGCTGGTTTCCAGACTGTTGGACTACGTAGCCAGTATAGAAGATGAGGCTTCAGGAGGCAAAAAGAACCTTGGAGGGAAGGAACGGGACAAACCTGTATCAGGTATAAGCTAGAATTATGAACCCAAGCTTAATGGTCTTCGGCAGTTGGATATGCTGCTATTTAATGCTTTTTGTTTGTTTTGCAGAGCGCATATGTTGATTTACAGATGAGAATTTATTTTTATTTTTAATAGCACATCTTCCTGTCTGTTCTCTTTAAGAGTTGCTCTCACAGCTTAACTTTACTAATAATTTAGTTCTGTTTCTAAATTGGTTCTGTGTCTTGCTATGGGCATCGCCCTTATTGTAACCAACTATGGAAGCTCCCATGATGTCACGTCTGTCTGAGACGGACTGGTTGAGCTGTGCTTGGTTGAATAAAAAAAGTGTCGCTGTGTCGAGACGAGTTGTTTCTGCTGCTGCTCAACTTGTTTTTAAGCTGCTGTCGCAGGTGTAACTGAAGCTAATGCGTTAAGGCAAGGTTGTTTTCCTTTTGATTTAGCATTAGCTTGCTAGCCAGAAGGTTTGTTCTTCAGCTAGCATGTTATGGCAGCCTGATTTAGACAAAATGGTTAGCTCAGATTTGGCTCCACTGCTAGCACTAGCTTCAAATAAGCTAACATGGCTGTGTCTCAATTCAGGGGCTGCATCCTCATGAGTGCGCATTTGTCGGCCGCATACGTCATTGCCCCGCGCGGAGGACTGTCCCAATTCGAAGACTCCTCCTCATGCGGCCGAGGAATGCAGCCTACTTCCTGCCGAAATCGAAGGATGCATTCGTGAATCCTTCAAGACGGAGGCTATCCCAGAATTCATAGCGCCAGCAGAGATTTCGCGGGGGGGTGGGACTTTCTGCGTGCAGGGTCGGGGCTGCTGCGTGTTGTTGATTCATCAGCTCGTTCTGAACAACCTTATCGCGAATATTCATTCAACCTTTATTTAGTCATCTCAAACAACCTCAGATCGAATATATCTCATTAAAATTTTACTACAGAAATTACTAAAAAAAATGTGTTAGCTGAATATACAGTATATTAGTGTTTCTGAGTTTACTGTTTTTGAAGAACTGATTACAAATCAGATTATTTTACACGTGCGTAGCAAGGATTTTCTGAGGGGCAATCTTTTAAAACCCAGAGTGGACCTGTGAAAAGCAAGTTGTCGAGTAGCTCAATTGGTTAATCAACCTGCGGTTGGCGCAGAGATACTTTTCTCGAAGCTGGTTCGAATCTCACTCGGTACGGTTAAAACTTATTTTACGTTTGTCTTTTATTGGATAAAAAAAAGGAGTTTCACAAACTCCTTCCTTTTAATCTCAGTCCTCATTTTTTTATCCAATAAAAGACAAACGTAAAATAAGTTTTAACCGTACCGAGTGAGATTCGAACCAGCTTCGAGAAAAGTATCTCTGCACCAACCGCAGGTTGATTAACCAATTGAGCTACTGGACAACTTGCTTTTCATAGGTCCACTCTGGGTTTTAACAGATCGCCCCTTATAAGCTGATTTGTAATCAGTTCTTAACAAACAGTAAACTCAGAAACACTAATATATATACATGTATTCAGCTAACTAATATATTTTAGCGGCGTCCCTTCTCTTTCCACACACACCAAGCGCGCACACAAGAACTTCCCACCCACTTCAAGAGAACGCCCCACCCACTTCAAGGCCGGCAAACCTGAAGGCTAGACCGTCCCATTTCAGCAGTTTCGCTCAGCCCACCCGGTCTTGTGAGTGCGTGGCCTACTCGGCCCAGCTAGGCTGGGTCCTCATGAGGATGCAGCCCCTGAATTGAGACGCAGCCCATGTCATGACGTGCTGAATCCTTCATCATGGTTACAGCTGCTAACTCCCACCCAATGGTTGAACTGAAAGCCAGGGAGGCTGTATCCTGCTTGTGCTTGGCATCATGCCAGACCTCCATATCTACTAGGGACCCTCAGCCAGTTGGTCTCATACGTGACATTTTGGAGCTTCCATAGTTGGTCACGATAAGACGATTCCCATATTAAAACCCCTCACTCTTGTATTAAAGACCCAGGGTTTGTGTAATCCAGTGCTCTCACTGGTTATCTTTCAGCTTTTACATAACTGATTTTGTTTTGTAGGTATCCAGTGGAGTTTCATTAACAACAACCTTCAGTCTCAGAACACAAGCAGGGCAGCTAAAGGTAGCAATAGCCTGGATCGTCTTTACTCACGCAAACTCCGCAAGCAGCTCGTCCATCACAAGCAGGTAAACTGTTTTTATTCCAAAACCAGCATACCTTAGCTGTCTTTAAAACATGTGTAATGAAAGAAAAATGTCCTGTATATTTAACTAAAGACTGCTCTGTTGTAGTGGAGATTCTAAATAAAAACACCTGAAAGGCTTTTGTACTGCTTGTTAATGATGTCTTTTTATTTGTAGCAGCTAAACCTTTTGAAAGCTAAACAGAAAGCTTTGGTTGAGCAAATTGAGAAGGATAAGATCCAAAGCAACAAAGGTTCCTCCTATAAACTGCTGGTGGAACAGGCCAAACTTAAACAAGCCACTTCCAAGGTGAGTAGTCCACCACACACTGGGTTTTTAGTAAAGTTACTTTTATTTATAATGACCTTGAAAAACAACAGGTATTGACCGATGTGCTGCAAAATAAAAGATGCAATTTGACCATAGCCTTGTCCCTCAGTTAAACAAAGCTAGCTTTGAACACAGGCTGTTGTTACTGTACTTGTGAGGCAAAGGAGGATACTTTTGTTCAGCACATTCAGGGTAACTTAACTTCTTAGCAAATCTCAGGAGTTCTGTAAAGAAGTACATTATTTGTTAATTGAGATTAAGAAAGTTAAATGACAATTGTGAAATTAAATTGTCAATACAGTACATTCCAATAAAACCTTCAAAGGAGCTGTGGCTGTCTTTTTAGGCTGAAGGTAAAATTCTAAATTGTTGGTATAACTGTGGAATGAAGTTTCATGTTAACTAAAGATGGAACCAGACAGACATGTAAAAAGGAAAAAGTTCACAGACCCCTGGGGAACCCCACCTCACATTGTTAAATCATTGTACTGAGCAAACATTTAAAGTGAGGTCTGCTTGTTTAACTCCAGGAACCCTAATGGCCTTTTGTTGTTCTTCTAGCACTTTAAAGACCTGATCCGTCTGCGGCGAACAGCCGAATGGTCTCGTTCCACATTGGACACAGAGTCAACCTCAGCCAAAGAAGCCCCAGAAGCAGAACCTTTGCCCTTCACATTGTCCCACGAGCGCTGCATCTCTGTGGTTCAGAAGCTCGCCCTCTTCCTCCTCTCCATGGATTTCACCTGCCACGCAGACTTGTTACTTTTTGTCTGCAAGGTATTTCCCTCAGCTTGACGTCTGTAAGAGATCTGTGCAGAAACAAAATGGTGATGGTTATCGTTTTTGATTTAGGTGCTTGCTAGAATTGCAAATGCTACCAGACCTACAATCCGCCTGTGTGAGGTTGTGTCTGAGCAGCAACTGGAACGTCTTTTACTACTGCTTGTGGGGACAGATTTCAATCGGGGGGACATCTCCTGGGGGGGAGCCTGGGCTCAATATTCTCTGACGTGTATGATGCAGGACATCCTGGCAGGTGCGTTTAATTTACATTCAGTTTGTTGAAGTTTTCATTGAGAGCTTTTTATCAGCTTAAGACAAATGTTTTTAATTACATATTGTTGGAAATTGACTAAACCTGAACAGCAAACTTAGCCTTAAACTAGTCCCAGCCATTTTTACATAAATACCATTCTTTTGTTGTCTTTCAGTATGTTTTTCATTCTATTTTTTTGTTTAAAGTTGGCTTATCAGCACTCAAAGCAACGTCATTTTAAACGATGAAGACAGGTCTTTCTGCTTTCAGTTTTTGCACTTTTGTTATATTTTATCTTTTGCAGTCGAAACCAGAAACAGACTGAACTAAACTACCTTACTTTTACTAAAATGCTCTTGGTTTAAAAATATATATTAACATTTATGAGCCCTAATCACATCGGAAACGCCCCAAAGCTCTGTACTGTAACCTAAGATTTTTAAATGTTTCATTTTG
This sequence comes from Garcialebias charrua, assembly GCA_038048925.1. Taxonomy (NCBI): domain Eukaryota; kingdom Metazoa; phylum Chordata; class Actinopteri; order Cyprinodontiformes; family Rivulidae; genus Garcialebias; species Garcialebias charrua. The sequence continues at coordinate 5,566 of JBBPBX010025163.1, read as the reverse complement.
AGTTGTTTTCTTGTCATTATTATTTAGTTTTGCTTCAAAATCTTAAAACCAGATAAACATTAGGGCTTTGCTGTTTTGAGAAGATCAAACTAACAACAATATTTTTTGCAAACATAAATATGCAGTATAAAAGGAGTTCCCAAATGTGACTGTATTTTTTAGAAGAACAATGAAATTCATTATTTAAACATAAATGTTTAATTTCACATGGTCTGATCTTTTTACCCAATATCACCAGTCATCAGACCATTAAAGTACATGTTGTGTAAAAGTCATTTTAACTTGTCAAAGTATAAAAAGATTGGCTAATTAACTATAGATCTAATATGATCAAGATAATGAGCACACTCTATACTCAGACTTGAAACAATTCATTAGATGCATTTTTGTAACTGAGAGTCAAAATGACCAAGAAGCAGCATGTAATTCAACACAGGAAATAGATTTGTGGATGTGTGTCAGTTCAGGGCTGAAGATGATGCTTAGAGTAAAACAGATTCATTGCTTGGCCTCATAATTTTTTTTACTGCTGCAAAGGACTCAACACATAAATCTGATTTTAAAGGTTAGAGTAGATATTTACAGCTAAGTGTCCAGATAATTTTTTCAGTTAGTAGAATATTTAGCACATTAAGGATGACGGAAGACTCAAAATAAATTAAACTAATGTGTGAATATTCAGAATATGTGCAAGTGGGCAATGAATGGACGTCCAGCAGGAGAGTGCATCAATTAATTAGAAAACTGTCCACACATGCATCTTACAAAAATAAGCTTTGAAAGCCTTTTGGCTTTAGATTAACTGTTGCTCCCATCCCAGGTGAACTGCTGTCTCCAGCCTCTCTGGATGCCATGGACGAGGTAGTGGTTGTGGGTGAGGAGGCCGGAGCGTCGTCCTCCTCAGCAGTGGCAGATTCAGAGGACTCCCTGTCCCAGCCAGCTTCCATCCCCCTGGTGGAGAGCATTGACGAGGCTCTGGTGCCTGATATCATCGCAGGTACTACAGGGACCTCTTCAGTGTTTCAAAGTGCGTGGGTAACACAGCACCACACAGGCAACCCCACACGCTCTGTGATAACAGTGTCGTGGTTTTGGTCATGTTTCCCTCCGTTTGAATAAGCTCATGTGCAACACTTTTGTTCTCCCAGTATTAATTTAGTTAGACTCACCAAGTTGTTGGGTGCTTTTGGCGGGTGTTAAATTTTCATAATTTCATTGTATAGTTACTATTCAGTAGGTTAAACCTACTCCCCATCCCTCACCCTCCATATGAAGTAAGGTTTTAGGTTTCATGGGCATTAACACTGCACTAAAACCATAGATATACGGTAGGATCTTTTGTTGTATATCTCCGTATCCTTCACATATACTTATACTTATATTTCCAGATATTCCCAGAAATGGACCGCAATGATCCTTAAAAAAATCCCCAAATCCGGATACTTATCTTTGGCAGACCCTTGACGAATAACAGCCACATTTATTTTGGATCTGCCGAAGATAAGTATCCAGATTTTGGGATTTTTTAAGGATCATTGCGGTCCATTTCCGGGAATATCCGAACACAGATCCTTCCGTATACTGTATCTATGGTTTTAGTGCAGTGTAAGATGACCCATTACTGAATAAATATTTTCTCTTGCTTGACTGCTTGTGGGCTTTCTCTGCAACAATAAAACTGATTTTATTATCCAAAGGTGCTCCACCTATGTCGTTTTTGGAAAAAGATAAAGACATAGACTTTGACTTGCTACAAGACCTGATGGACGTTGATATTGATCCTTTAGATATTGATTTGGAAAAAGATCCACTCGCTGCCAAAGTGTTTAAGGTACGTTGATTTTTGACCTCCATCTTTTCTTTCCCTCTTTAAAAAAATATTTATATGAAGCCTAAATATCCATTTACTTTGGGTTGTATGAGTATTCACTTATCTTACTTTTTTTTTTTTTTAATATATTTTGTGGTCTCACCTTTTGGATATTAAATTAATTTTCAATTTGTTTATAGTAAGGGAGCTAAACAAAATACTCAAGAATTATTATGATTAAATAGAGAAAACAAGTTTGTTTCAAATGTCTTCAAACTTAATTCCCTGAGCTTCACACATCAAATCACTGGAATTTATGCCCCTAATACATAACAAACTGCTCCAGCTCTGATTTTGGCTTTAACTGTGTCATTCCAGGATATTAAATTCTTTATGCTGTACCAGTGAAGTTCTGCTTCTTCAGGGTGTTCATTGTTCTGCGGGATTTTCTCAAAATTTAAAAAGACTCCAATATGTCTCATTACATTTTACTCTATTCATCTTTCCTTCCACTCTGACTGGTTTCCCAGTCCCTGCTTATGGAAAATCTCTCCACAGCATGATGCTTTCACCACCGTGCCTTACTGTGGGGACAGTGTTCTCAGCATGATGTGTGGTGTTCAATCTATTTTTTTTAATTAAAGTCTTGTCTGACCACATCTTTTTCCACTTGTCTGGGTGGGAATTCCAGTCTGCGTGAAACATTTTTAAAGCAAAAATGTATTTCCTGGAAACTATTTTCTTAAACCCAGTTGTATATAGGGCTGTGTAAAAATATCGATTTGCAATAAATATCGATTTTTTTTTTTCTTTCCTAGAAAAAAATCGATATTCATCTGCAAGTATCATAACTAAAAACAAAAATGTTTTTTTTGGTACGATACTTGCAGATGAATATCGATTTATTTTTATTTTTTATTTTTGAATGTCCAGAGGACCAAACTTAGCTTTTTTAGATACCTCTGCATCCCTGGCACCAGTGTATCCTCAGAGAGAGTCTTCTCCACCGCTGGAGATATCATCACTGCGCAGAGAAGTGCACTTCTCCCAGAGCACGTCGATCAGATTCTATTTCTAAACAAAAATCTGAGGAGAATGTAGCTCACTTGGTCTGCAGAGTAGACTTTCTGTTTAGAGTTCACTTATTAGTCAGGGTCTATCTACAGGCCTTAAGCTGCTCTGCTAAGATGGGTGCATTTGAAGTTAAATGTTCTTCATTACTTGAATTATAGACTGTTTTGGAGAAGTCATATTACTGTTTACTTACCAAGCACTTAGAGTGATTCCTTCAGATGTTAAGTGTCAAGGTTAAAAAGGTTTCAAACTATTCAGAGCAGGGCACTTGGTGCACTTTATTTACTTTACAAATGCATGTAAGCTACAGTTTTTACTGCTTCAATTGAAAGAAACATGTTTTCTCACCACTTCTTTGATTCATTTTGTCCAGCTGTTGACTTTAAGTCTGTGTCCATGTCCAACCAGAGCCAAGTATTGTGTAGTTGGTGCTTTTAATCAGTTTTCAGTTAAATTAATTCAATCCAAGTCTATAACAGTCTCAAAATGTCACCAAAATCACTCTGTCCCTCTAAAATCTTTCAGAAAATCGCAGTAGTGTATTGAATTGTATCATTTGCTGAATATCGCAATATATATTGTATCGTGAGCAGAATATCATGCTTGTTAGGCTGATTGGTGACTCTAAATTGACCCTAGGTGTGAGTGTGAGAGTGGATGGTTGTTTGGTGTGAGTGAGACAGGTCCCTCTTGTAAATGAGTCCCCGTGACTCAACGAGGCTAGCCTGTATAAATAAAGGTTGAATGAATGAATGAATGAATATCGCGTATCGTGAGATTACTGTATCACTACAGCCCTAGTTGTATAGTGTCTCACTTGCAGTTGAATTCGCAACACTTTCGCTGCAAGGCAACATTTCTAACAAACTGTTCTGTCGTTCAAACCAACATTATAAAGTGTAATTTTACAAACAAATTATTTCTGTATACTTTTTAATTTGTTCACGTAAAGAGAAAGTAAACCACATAGTGCTGAATAAGTTGGTAATTGAGTATTTGTTCCTTTCTGTCCTCAAGTTTGTCTTCGGCGTTTCTCGTTACAGCCCATCAGCAGCACCTGGTATGACTACTGGGGGGCTGACTATGCCACATACGGGTACAACCCTTACATTGGAGGGGTTGGTATTCAAGGATCCAAACCTACAGTTGCTGCTGAGAAACCTGGTTCACAAAGTCTGATCGTGTCCGTGTCACAAGGTGAGCACATGCTTTTTTCATCAACTTTAAACACCAGGACCATTTTCAGCTATTATTATTATTATTATTATTATTATTATTATTATTATTATTATTATTATTATATATTAAAAAAAATAATAATTATCGTCATCATCATCTAACCTGTTTATCTTCTGCTGCGGTTCTTCTCAGCACTGGATGCCCGACTTGAAGTGGGCCTGGAGCAGCAGGCAGAGTTGATGCTAAAAATGATGGCAACGTTACAGGCCGACTCCATCCTCCAGGCTCTCAGTTCAAGTTCATCCACAAGTAAGCAGGAAAACGTTCATTTAGCATACTAGACTGAGTGGGAATGGAAGGTAAAGCACGTGATTTTACTTTTTACCACCAGCTTTCACACAACAGCTTTGATGGGGCCCCATAAACTTAGTTTTATTTATTTAGAAATTCTCTTTATTTTCATCTGAATTTTGTGTTTGTCGTCACCTATTTTACTGTGTTCTAGTCAACTGTGTGTCACCTAAAGACTTCTAAAAGTTTTTGTAGAAGTTTTTCTTAGTCGTACAAATTCTTCTGATGTAGTTTTTGCTCAGACCTTTGTATTTATCATTTATGTTTGGATGCTGTGGTCTTTGCTTCATCTTTTTGTAAACTCTGGGCAACCTGAGCCACTCCCATCACGCCCCATCAGGCAGACAGGAGCTGCAGTCAAAACGTGGTTTAAATGTGGTTTCTCAGTTATTAGGAACGTCATCGTAAAGAATAAAAAAACTTGTAAATCCAGTTCTGTTTCTAACGGTGCTCCATGTTTCACTATGGTAAATGCTCCAGCATGACCAACTACAGAAGCTCCATAGACATTAGTTTGTCTGAGACAGACCAGTTGAGCCGTGCACAGGGCTTCATCCCGATCATATTACCACAGTCAACAGTCACTCATTCTAGGAAAGTTCTCTTAAAGAAGTAAAGGAGTATGATGCCGAACACAGTTCATCTCCTCCACCTCCTCAGGCTCATGGCTTCAGTGATTTCTGTGGTGAAACTGGGGCTCTGTTGAGAGATCTTCAGCGATGGGTTGCATCAGTGAAACTGTGCTCCTGCCACCATCTACATCGTCGAGTGAAATTATCACCAAGTGTGACAGCTCTTCAGCCATGGGGGTTTTTATAATCAAGGCACCGCTGGGGATGGTAACATCCAGGGTTACCATGACAACATATACATCCCTGGCAGGATAAGGTGCTATCATGATGGGCAGAGCTCTGAACAGTGTATAGTAGGAATGTGCGATATGGCCTAAAATTCATATCACGATATGTATTGTGAAGGGTGGCGATAACGATATATATCGCGATATGTTTTTGGTATAAAACTTGCAATAGGAATGAAAAAAAAAAAGCATAGGGTGTCCTTTTGCCATAATTTATATTGAAAACTGCTATACCACAAAATAATCTTTAGGAAAATTTCACTATTAGGTCCAGAGAGTTTTTAAATAACAAC